>JAVTVY010049135.1:0-22784 GCA_036873755.1 Hanleya hanleyi | reverse complement strand
ATCAGTGATATATAGCTACACTCACTGGCCTTTCAAGACAGATCAGTGATATATAGCTACACTCACTGTCCTTTCAAGACCGATCAGTGATATATAGCTACACTCACTGGCCTTTCAAGACCGATCAGTGATATATAGCTACACTCACTGGCCTTTCAAGACCGATCAGTGATATATAGCTACACTCACTGGTCTTTCAAGACCGATCAGTGATATATAGCTACACTCACTGTCCTTTCAAGACCGATCAGTGATATATAGCTACACTCACTGGCCTTTCAAGACAGATCAGTGATATATAGCTACACTCACTGTCCTTTCAAGACCGATCAGTGATATATAGCTACACTCACTGGTCTTTCAAGACCGATCAGTGATATATAGCTACACTCACTGTCCTTTCAAGACCGATCAGTGATATATAGCTACACTCACTGGCCTTTCAAGACCACGATCAGTGATATATAGCTACACTCACTGGTCTTCAAGACCGATCAGTGATATATAGCTACACTCACTGTCGCTTTCCAGAACCGATCAGTGATATATAGCTACACTCACTGGCCTTTCAAGACCGATCAGTGATATATAGCTACACTCACTGGCCTTTCAAGACCGATCAGTGATATATAGCTACACTCACTGGTCTTTCAAGACCGATCAGTGATATATAGCTACACTCACTGTCCTTTCAAGACCGATCAGTGATATATAGCTACACTCACTGGCCTTTCAAGACAGATCAGTGATATATAGCTACACTCACTGTCCTTTCAAGACCGATCAGTGATATATAGCTACACTCACTGGCCTTTCAAGACCGATCAGTGATATATAGCAACACTCACTGGTCTTTCAAGACCGATCAGTGATATATAGCTACAATCACTGTCCTTTCAAGACCGATCAGTGATGTATAGCTACACTCACTGGCCTTTCAAGACCGATCAGTGATATATAGCTACACTCACTGGCCTTTCAAGACAGATCAGTGATATATAGCTACACTCACTGGCCTTTCAAGACCGATCAGTGATATATAGCTACACTCACTGGCCTTTCAAGACCGATCAGGGATATATAGCTTCACTCACTGGCCTTTCAAGACAGATCAGTGATATATATCTACACTCACTGGTCTTTCAATATCGATCAGTGATATATAGCGACACTCACTGGCCTTTCAAGACCGATCAGTGATATATAGCTACACTCACTGGCCTTTCAAGACCGATCAGTGATATATAGCTACACTCGCTGGCCTTTCAAGACCGATCAGTGATATATAGCTACACTCACTGGCCTTTCAAGACCGATCAGTGATATATAGCTACACTCACTGGCCTTTCAAGACCGATCAGTGATATATAGCTACACTCACTGGCCTTTCAAGGCCGATCAGTGATATATAGCTACACTCACTGGCCTTTCATGACCGATCAGTGATATATATAGCTACACTCACTGGCCTTTCAAGACAGATCAGTGATATATAGCTACACTCACTGGTCTTTCAATACCGATCAGTGATATATAGCTACACTCACTGGCCTTTCAAGACCGATCAGTGATATATATAGCTACACTCACTGGCCTTTCAAGACAGATCAGTGATATATAGCTACACTCACTGGTCTTTCAATACAGATCAGTGATATATAGCTACACTCACTGGCCTTTCAAGACCGATCAGTGATATATAGCTACACTCACTGGCCTTTCAAGACCGATCAGTGATATATAGCTACACTCACTGGTCTTTCAAGACCGATCAGTGATATATAGCTACACTCACTGTCCTTTCAAGACCGATCAGTGATATATAGCTACACTCACTGGCCTTTCAAGACCGATCAGTGATATATAGCTACACTCACTGGCCTTTCAAGACCGATCAGTGATATATAGCTACACTCACTGGCCTTTCAAGACAGATCAGTGATATATAGCTACACTCACTGTCCTTTCAAGACAGATCAGTGATATATAGCTACACTCACTGGCCTTTAAGACCGATCAGTATATATAGCTACGCTCACTGGCCTTTCAAGACGTCCAGTGATATCACACTCACTGGTCTTTCAAGACCGATCAGTGATATATAGCTACATCACTGTCTTTCAAGACCGATCGGTGATATATAGCTACACTCACTGGCCTTTCAAGACCGATCAGTGATATATAGCGACACTCACTGGCCTTTCAAGACCGATCAGTGATATATAGCTACACTCACTGGCCTTTCAAGACCGATCAGTGATATATAGCTACACTCACTGGCCTTTCAAGACCGATCAGTGATATATAGCTACACTCACTGGCCTTTCAAGGCCGATCAGTGATATATAGCTACACTCACTGGCCTTTCATGACCGATCAGTGATATATATAGCTACACTCACTGGCCTTTCAAGACAGATCAGTGATATATAGCTACACTCACTGGTCTTTCAACACCGATCAGTGATATATAGCTACACTCACTGGCCTTTCAAGACCGCTCAGTGATATATATAGCTACACTCACTGGCCTTTCAAGACAGATCAGTGATATATAGCTACACTCACTGGTCTTTCAATACAGATCAGTGATATATAGCTACACTCACTGGCCTTTCAAGACCGATCAGTGATATATAGCTACACTCACTGGCCTTTCAAGACCGATCAGTGATATATAGCTACACTCACTGGCCTTTCAAGACCGATCAGTGATATATAACTACACTCACTGGCCTTTCAAGACCGATCAGTGATATATAGCTACACTCACTGGCCTTTCAAGACAGATCAGTGATATATAGCTACACTCACTGTCCTTTCAAGACCGATCAGTGATATATAGCTACACTCACTGGTCTTTCAAGACCGATCAGTGATATATAGCTACACTCACTGTCCTTTCAAGACCGATCAGTGATATATAGCTACACTCACTGGCCTTTCAAGACCGATCAGTGATATATAGCTACACTCACTGGCCTTTCAAGACCGATCAGTGATATATAGCTACACTCACTGGTCTTTCAAGACCGATCAGTGATATATAGCTACACTCACTGTCCTTTCAAGACCGATCAGTGATATATAGCTACACTCACTGGCCTTTCAAGACAGATCAGTGATATATAGCTACACTCACTGTCCTTTCAAGACCGATCAGTGATATATAGCTACACTCACTGGCCTTTCAAGACCGATCAGTGATATATAGCTACACTCACTGGTCTTTCAAGACCGATCAGTGATATATAGCTACAATCACTGTCCTTTCAAGACCGATCAGTGATGTATAGCTACACTCACTGGCCTTTCAAGACCGATCAGTGATATATAGCTACACTCACTGGCCTTTCAAGACAGATCAGTGATATATAGCTACACTCACTGGCCTTTCAAGACCGATCAGTGATATATAGCTACACTCACTGGCCTTTCAAGACCGATCAGTGATATATAGCTTCACTCACTGGCCTTTCAAGACAGATCAGTGATATATATCTACACTCACTGGTCTTTCAATATCGATCAGTGATATATAGCGACACTCACTGGCCTTTCAAGACCGATCAGTGATATATAGCTACACTCACTGGCCTTTCAAGACCGATCAGTGATATATAGCTACACTCACTGGCCTTTCAAGACCGATCAGTGATATATAGCTACACTCACTGGCCTTTCACGACCGATCAGTGATATATAGCTACACTCACTGGTCTTTCAAGACAGATCAGTGATATATAGCTACACTCACTGGCCTTTCAAGACCGATCAGTGATATATAGCTACACTCACTGGTCTTTCAAGACAGATCAGTGATATATAGCTACACTCACTGGCCTTTCAAGACAGATCAGTGATATATAGCTACACTCACTGGCCTTTCAAGACAGATCAGTGATATATAGCTACACTCACTGGCCTTTCAAGACCGATCAGTGATATATAGCTACACTCACTGGCCTTCGCTCGATCAGTGATATATAGCTACACTCACTGGTCTTTCAAGAACAGATCAGTGATATATAGCTACACTCACTGGCCTTTCAAGACCGATCAGTGATATATAGCTACACTCACTGGCCTTTCAAGACAGATCAGTGATATATAGCTACACTCACTGGTCTTTCAAGACCGATCAGTGATATATAGCTACACTCACTGGCCTTTCAAGACAGATCAGTGATATATAGCTACACTCACTGGCCTTTCAAGACAGATCAGTCATATATAGCTACACTCACTGGCCTTTCAAGACCGATCAGTGATATATAGCTACACTCAGTGGTCTTTCAAGACCGATCAGTGATATATAGCTACACTCACTGGCCTTTCAAGACCGATCAGTGATATATAGCTACACTCACTGGCCTTTCAAGACCGATCAGTGATATATAGCTACACTCACTGGCCTTTCAAGACCGATCAGTGATATATAGCTACACTCACTGGTCTTTCAAGACCGATCAGTGATATATAGCTACACTCACTGGCCTTTCAAGACCGATCAGTGATATATAGCTACACTCACTGGCCTTTCAAGACCGATCAGTGATATATACCTACACTCACTGGTCTTTCAAGACCGATCAGTGATATATAGCTACACTCACTGGCCTTTCAAGACCGATCAGTGATATATAGCTACACTCACTGGTCTTTCAAGACCGATCAGTGATATATAGCTACATTCACTGGCTTTTCAAGACCGATCAGTGATATATAGCTACACTCACTGGCCTGTCAAGACCGATCAGTGATATATAGCTACACTCACTGGTCTTTCAAGACCGATCAGTGATATATAGCTACACTCACTGGCCTTTCAAGACCGATCAGTGATATATAGCTACACTCACTGGCCTTTCAAGACAGATCAGTGATATATAGCTACACTCACTGGCCTTTCAAGACCGATCAGTGATATATAGCTACACTTGAATGTTTAGGTGAATACGGTACGATCGATATGTTCATACATTCTCCAGGTCATCTTCACAAGTCCAGGTCAATCCTAAATCCTCGCAGAGGGTTTACCTGGACTTTTTTGGTGATTCGAACCAGTTCTTGAGTCGATGCTTCTATTATACAATCTCGCACATTTTATCCCCCGCGCTTGTTTTGAATTAGCATGTTGGTATCCCCAGCCTCCGGTGTTTGCTTTGACTTCCGATGTCGATTTCCGCTGGACATCAAAGCAGTTTGGCCCGCGATGAAATTGAAACCTGTCACGTCTGACACCTCGCAGCGGATTGGCCTAATCAACCAGTTTAGTGCGCTCACTGATTGGGTTGATTCACGGGAAACCCCTTCATCTATTTATATCCACGACTCGTATGGGTAACTGACCAAGCCAGTGTATCGATCCCAATAGATCGATCGATACACTGGCTCGCGAGGATGTCTCCAGGCCGACTGAATACATTATCAGCTAACAGAGTTGAAACGGTTCCGCGCGGTCTCTTGTCACTGTCAATGTCTGTTGCTCTAGTATGTCCATTCAGACTGGGTTATTTCCTTAAGGGTTTCTCACTCACCCATGGGTCAAAATGTAGGAAATCAATTATTGCGCATTTCATTAGTACAATGCAGATTCTCCATGTGATATTAATTTGATAAACACACGTTTGCTTTAGGTTACAAGCGTCTAGTCCGTCATTCATAATTCAGCTGCCGTCCATTAAAAAATAATCCATAGATATATTCCATGTTCCATATAACAGTATTAGCACCAAATTCAAAAGACCAACCATAGTATACATAAACATAGGCTAGTTTCCTGCAAGGGAGAAGCGGTCAACAGTTTTCAGTGATGCCGACAAGACACCATGATGTTCCAAAAACATAAAATCCGTATCGCTGATCAGTATTCTTAATCCATGATAAAGTCGTCATCTAGAAAATGATGTGTCTCAGTCACGCTTTGATTGTGTCTGTTCATATGAACACCATGAGGATCTTGCAGTACAAGGGTTCATACGGTCCCTAACCCCGGGTTAAGCGGAATTAGACACAAGTTACGAAACGTTAGGCCACAGATCTTGCAAGTTTATCTTTCTTACTAGGAGTGCCAAGATTTCCGTCTGAGTAACTGGAGACTGCCCTCCAACCTGGCTATAGAAACTTCTTACAGAAACAGTGCGAGGGTAATCACTATGGGTTAAAAACCCCCAATCTCTTGATCGCTTTAATCGAATTACCTGCTTTCTTCAGTCTTATAGTAAAACCGATCATTTCTGGAAAAATGTTCATCATGGAGATTGAGATTTGCCATGGTTATTCTAACTCTGTGTTATTTCCGTTTGCTAATTGTTGTTCTGGTTGCCGATATATTAACACTCAAAAGTGTGACCATCACACTTTATCCTATTTTGTTAACTTGAAAAAACAGAAAATCCACACAAACATATCAGGGTCAAATTTTGAAAAACTGCGACTATAGTTTGTTGAATGGTTGGTTGTTTTACCTGGCCAAGTAAACAATTTGCTAGAAAATTTGAAACTTCTCGAAAAATAAACGTTTGCAAATGAACGCCTATTGTTTTTAATTGGAATAACTTCATACCTGAAGTCTCATATCTGTTGTTCATGTTCATAGTTTTCACAATAAACGACAAATGCCAGCGAGTGTGCAAACGTCCGCTCAGGTAAGTAACGAGACCTTAACAGCCTTTCTCCGAGTCCATCAAAAATACATTAAACTGTATACTGCCGGTCTGCTAAGCTACATTAGGTAGACCTGTTCAATAGCAACTGTTGTAGATAATTTACAATCGTCGGTTAATATTTACTAGCGATGAAATGGCCCGCTGCGCGGTAATGCAGGTTCTCAATGTAATTCGTGTTTGCGAATAACGACTACTGATTTAATATTTTACAAAATTTGAAACTACAGGAACCCGATTAAAGGATAGAATGTTCGGTAAAGTTCAAGCTTTACGTGTATAAATTCATTTACATGAGATATGAATCTTAACAGTTCTTGAGATAGGAATGGGTAATATATATCAGAGTTCGAGGTGAAATAATTTGTCGTCTGTTTCAAACCCGGACCATGTGATGACAGCATTATTATAAGAAAACAAGATAAGCATCCTTTGTAGAATGAACTATGCAAAAGAAAGATGATATATATTGTAGATACAGTAGACAACACTATGGAAGTTTAAGGTATCATAGCGTACAAACATATTCCAGATAAATACTTCACGTTATTATTTGACAGTAATCCACACCTTGGTCAGCCAATATGGATATGATTAACTCGTCAAAGATTCGGACATTTATATCATCTTGGTACAGTATCTTTTTCCTCGCAGTATTTAAAAAAAAAATGCAATATATTACTCTCATCGTAGAACAGCTAGATTTCAGTTTACGGTAATTCAATTCAATGCCAACCACTTATTGAAAAACACAATATGAACAACTGAACTGTCTGCTAATTGCGGGATCTGATTCATGTTTTTCATTTAGACTCCCCCACTCCGAACCAGTGCCGCGTTCAACCTGCTAAATATGCCATCAGTACCTAAGTATTTTTCTTATAATTAGTCGCGGGTTTGAGGGCTTCTGTAAAATCAGCCGTATGGTTAAAATCAATTTCCTTTTTTAGAACGTATATAACAAAGTTATATCTATAGAATGTCATACCACTCTCCGTGATAACTGCTACAAAACTTGAGTTTTAGAGCTTTTTTGTTCTACCCGGGTTAAATGCCATAAGGGTTGTTCACGTGAATCTTCACCAATACATGGTATGTCGTCATAATCTATTCCTTTTTCTCTGGCCAGAGGGCAATAGGCGGGGTGAGCTATTCAGTTCTATATATGGGAAAGTGTCCTCAATCGATGTTACCTTCACAAGGACAGGGGCAATGCCTCCATGTGTGACTGCATGAATTAAAATGACAACTTCACACGATCTTTATTTCAATGACGGTGTAATCTATGGATGGCCGTATGACCTATATTTACATTTTTATAGCAAATATCCCATTATTGATCCAGTCGATTAGAGTCGGACATCATCAACGGTATTGTAAGTGTATAGTTCAATTTGATTGCTCACTCGTTAATTACATTTGTAAACCTACGATGCGAAAGGGCGACATCGTGTTTTGGAAGACGACGTCACCCTTTGCGTTGTCGCTCACGCTTTTGATGAGGTAATGCGGGGCACACTTTTGGTCCAACTAGATCACCATACTATTGAAGTGATACGGTTATGCTGTGTCTGAGAGGCGTCCAAATCTTTGAGGTGTCGAGGACATTTGCATAACATAGCGGCTGTACTGGTCCACCCGTATTCTCGAATCTTTCGTTCTTTGTCAACGACAATAGTTTAATCTCATGTCTTCATAACCAAACGACAAACAGAGCAACCCTTGAATGACATCTCACCCCGCCTATTGCCCTTTGGCCAGAGAAAAAGGAATAGATTATGACGACATACCATGTATTGGTGAAGATTCACGTGAACAACCCTTATGGCATTTAACCCGGGTAGTACAAAAAAGCTCTAAAACTCAAGTTTTGTAGCAGTTATCACGGAGAGTGGTATGACATTCTATAGATATAACTTTGTTATATACGTTTTAAAAAAGGAAATTGATTTTAACCATACGGCTGATTTTACAGAAGCCCTCAAACCCGCGACTAATTATAAGAAAAATACTATAGTACTTGATTCAATAAATTTTATTTTCGACTGATTCTCAGTTAATTTATAGTTTGAAGTGTGAAACTGTCAACGTCCCTATGGACCCCAGAAATGGTTTAATTGTTACCCTCTATAACCCTTGAGAATCTTTCAACTACTCACACTGTGGCAACATAGGGTTTACAATATCTCATAGCCCATGGCAAAGGAGACTAACAAGCTATTAGTTAAAATGAAAAAAAAAATGTTTAGGGTTTTTTTTAGTGTAAATATTCCTTAGTATTCTAGCCCATCAACAAGCCTTACATCACGAGAGCTTCCCACCAAGCCCCCATTGCCAGATGTAGATAATTATCTACTGTAGTAATATCGTGCTCAAGCGGGACTTGGTAATGGGCTTAAAGACATACGGAAGAACGATTGGTTTGAAGAAAAAAATAAATGTTTACTGGAGATAATACATCTCACTGAAGTGATGACAATTCAATAAATGAAAGATTAAAGGCCTCTGAAACACGCGTGGCGCCAAAACCATGTTTTATTCCGATGTTAACCACAGTATATTTCCCTGTTTACATGTTCATCAGTTTTATATCCAATTGCTCCAATAGAATGCGCAGATATCTATTGTTTATGCAGAGCCCGTATTGTCCTCTCCAGTAGAGTGTTTTTCCCTATGATATTGGCCTTAGCACTAGCGGAATTCAGACAGCCACAGTCGTTATTGTTGATTACAGATTAGCCACATATATGCAACTCAGTGTATGTAACCACGACTGAGTTGCACATCCTTACCAGGACAGACATCAGTATCGTCCTTTTCTTCCTGGCCAAACATGACCAAAATGCACAATTGACTATGACATGTAATGGTTTGTAAACATGTCAATTGTACTTCTCTCCCTCGACACAAAGTATCTGGATCATTCCTGCAGCGCAAGTACACGTAAATAGCACCAAGTCATGCCATTATCTTCCTATCACGTTCAAATTTTGAAAATGGAAGAAGTGCGGGAAACGTTCCAATGCGCACGCACCGCTTTAAGGGGGAGGGGGATCTGAGAGATATTGACATTTTTTTGTCAGGTTGAAAAATTTAAAAAGGCACTAAATTATCAAGGGCGAATTATTTCATCTCAGAAAGATAGAAAACACAACTAAACACAAGAAAATATGATTATTTCTTTGAGCTAACTCGACAAAAATGACTTTGTGGTGGAAAATTGACCAAAAATGTAGTGGATTTCTTGAAGTAAAATTTGAGAATTTCAGAAATGTAGTGACTGTTTAACTCAAGAATAAAGTTGAATCATCTCTTCGTTGAGGTCAAACAAGAATGACCTACTTGAACTTTTGGGGAAATAGAATGCTACACGTGGTCAAACCAACTGAATTGTTCAGGAAAATGGCGATTCACATTTCTTCCTGCCCAGGTGGACTTCCATCTGAATAAGACAGTCATTCAACATGTTGTTGTTGTTTTGTGTTGTTGTTGTTGTTCGCACGTGTTCAGGAGGGTTAATGACATTGAGGTAAGCAAGTTTATGTTCACCCATTCTCATCGACAAACGCTTCCAGAACATGCGATCGGAATGCACAACCATTCAGGTGTGAGGGCTACTCACCAAAATGCACTATACTACCATCTTTGTTGTCTAAATTTCATGTAATTAGACGGATGATCGGTTTTTCCGGAGTTTGACAAAATTAGCAAATCTCGCGCGATTTCTCGAGAAGAAGGCAACAGGATATTAGAGTAAGGCGGCTGGAAAAAGTACATCTCCAGGGAGGTTTCCAAAAATGATTTTCTGCAATGAAACTGCCGAATTAAATATTTTGTATTCTAAATATCACCATATTCTACCGAATTATGATGCCTCTTTGATGTTTATACATGTTATGGACAATATGTTCGACATGCCTATTTGAGCGTATGAATATTATTAACATGTGATGGGTCACCTTGTTTGGGGAAGAAACACGCTGTCACTTGGTTCCACCTGTGTGATTTCAAAGCGCTGAATTCGATTTCTTTGTCAACAGATGGACTTAAAAGTACGTATCTACCTGTGTATTTGTGGAAAAATTGAATTTCATATCTGCTGTAGATTTTTTTATATTGAATTATCTTTATTTTCTTTTGACGTCGGAGGCAAAATGGCGAAATTTCAACGATGTTTTGTGTTCACGTGCACAGTCGAATATGAAAGTACGGCCACGTGCTTCAGGCGAAATGGATAATTTTGCTCGTAGGATCTCCAAAGCTTAGTTGAGACATTTTATTTTTCCTTTTCCTGGCCTGTAATAGTATTTATTTTCTGAAAGTCGCTTCCGAAATTCTTTGTCATTTCGTTTCTTTTTTTGCTTCACAATGGTATTGAAAACATTTTTCAAAAAAAAAAAATACATTTTTTGTCACTTCATGTCTCATGGTATCATTGTGTCATAAAATTTGGTCATTATAATGATGAGGGGCGGTTTTGGAAATTTAGACTTCGCCAAAATTTTCGAAAATCTCAAAGGTCCTAATTCCCCTTAAAACGGAAATAACACGAGCACTTTATGATATGTTGTCATCAGCTAATGGGCTGGGCCTAACGCACGTGGATCTTCCATCTCGGTTACCCCAGCAGCTGATGACGCCTTCGTGTTTGTGTTATTTCCGTTTTAAAGCGATGAATGCCCATTGGAGCGTTTCTTTTGCTTCTCCTGTCACGTTCAAATGTTGAAAGTAACATTTGAACGTGATAGGAAGATAGTGACATGACTCTGTGCTATTTACGTGTACTTGCGCTGCAGGAATGTGCCCGATGTCGGGGTAGAAAAGTATATTTGACATATTTACAACCCCTTAAATGCCGTATATGTAGTCAATTGTACATTTTTGTCATGTTTGGCAACGAAAAAAAGACGAGACTGATGTCTGTCCTAGTAAGGATGTGCAACTCAGTCGTGGCTACATACAGTGAGTTGCATACATGTGGCTAATTACAGATGACCGATTACTGATGTTAAACAGCCCACAATCTGGTTATTATGGTCCAGTGTCCTGTGAAATAACCGAAATTGAACTGTTAAATACTCTAAATATATCTGAGCTGCCTAGAAACAATTACAGAAACATATTGCTTATACAGTAAATCCTTATAAGATTTATGGTAACAATCCTCGAGATATAAATTGGGAAAAATACTACCAGTTATTTTACCCATTCAATATAATCAAATAAAATACCATATTCCGTTCGACGGGTGCTCATTTTACTTCATATATCTGCTATCTTTATACAGAAAATACTATTTTCAAGCACCATAACTAAATAAATTTACGGTACCTGAGATCCGCTTGGAATAAAAAAATCGCCACTATAGCAGTGGCCTCATTCGCTTTCTATCCCGGGTTAACGGCAAAAATGTGGTCAGCTCAGACCAAAATTTAGGAATGGCATTACGATCTCGAGTTTCTTAACAAGAAATTGAACGGTCACCGCAACACCAATCAAAATACAAACTGACCACCAGCTTCGCATATAGGGTCAGTCACGGAGGAACTAATTGCTTTCCATAATGCAATGTTGACCATGGAATCTACATTTCGTCATGTAAGGCGAAGCGAAATACAACCAATATTATGTGTGTATGTTTCTATAATACATACAACCACCGGTAGACCTATACATGCGTGACACTGGGTCAGCCGATGCACTACGATGTCGTGACATTTATTTAACTTTATCACAAACTCCTCAATGCTATTACCGATCTGTATCATTGTACGTCTTGCTGTCACTGTCAGTGGATTATTGCAGTTTGACTGCGACATAAATGCTTCTGCATTGATTCATTAAATGCTAACGTTTGCCTACTTAGGTTAGTGAGGTTGCACATATATATGCGGTACATTGGTCTTTTCAAAAGGACCCAACATGTTTGCGTTTCTGAGGGAGGATGATTGTTGATTATCATTCAGTGACTTGGACAGAAAATCCCTTCAAATATAATATGTATTTGATTATGTATCATAAGAAGCTGCTGCACTCAGATACACGTAAGGGTTTGACCCTTACATTTTATGTTATGTTATATTCATACGCGATTATGGGACTAGGTTAAACTCTAATGATTTCTATTACGATTGTAGATACATCATATAATGCTGTTACAAAGGTTATTCAAATCAACATCTGATGGATCGTCGCTAACAATTTCTGTGTAAGATTCAAAGACATTTGTTATCGAGATAATTTGACTGACGAGGATTATACGTCTTAGGAAATACTCCGAACATTTTAATTATATCTATCATGCATATGCTGCATGCAATTCCATTATGGTTTCATGAATGCATATTAGCACGTGTCTGATATTTCTAGCTTTTCTGCATAAAGAAAATTTGTTCGATAACAAACAAACAAACAGTCGATCTGCCCGGTTCAATTCTGATGATTACGGTTTCAATAATCACTGAGCAGATGCAACAATGTTTTTAAGTTTAGTTCAATTTGTGACAAGAACGTTGGAAATGGACCCGTCGGATATGCGATAGTTTTGAGTAAAATTTGAAAATAATCGGTATTTCATAGCTAAGTTGGAGATAGACAACTCTCTTTACAGCACAGAATTTATTGAAACATTGTGTATAAATTAGCACAGCAGAAAATACAACATACAAACTCATGGTCACACATCAACATCCCTTGTCACGAATTAACAGGAATGATAGTAAAATACAGAAAATTTCAGATAAAACTGAACATAGATTTCTAATCAAAATTTCCGATGAAACGTAAATCACACTGTTTTATATAAAGAAAATTTAAAACACGAGGATCACTTACTTAATTTTCGTTCTAATGAAGAAATTTATTTTTATCCTTTTCAAACCCCATGATATTTCCAATAAACTGAGATGGTTACCATGGCAACATATTTAGTCATATTCAAATAAAACTGTGCATATTTGTTTAGCAACGAACCCACAGTTTCAATATGTCATTATTTATTGACGAGAAACTGAATTCTTCCCTTGAAACGATTTGCGACCTGTGTCAGGTGTCAGTCTCCATCTTACACGTTAACCAGGTGTCAGTCTCCATCTTACACGTTAACCAGGTGTCCGTCTCCATCTTACACGTTAACCAGGTGTCAGCCTCCATCAGTCTCCATCTTACACGTTAACCAGGTGTCAGTGTCCATCTTACACGTTAACCAGGTGTCAGTGTCCATCTTACACGTTAACCAGGTGTCAGTCTCCATCTTACACGTTAACCAGGTGTCAGTCTCCATCTTACACGTTAACCAGGTGTCAGTCTCCATCTTGCACGTTAACCAGGTGTCAGTCTCCATCTTACACGTTAACCAGGTGTCAGTCTCCATCTTACACGTTAACCAGGTGTCAGTCTCCATCTTACACGTTAACCAGGTGTCAGTCTCCATCTTACACGTTAACCAGGTGTCAGTCTCCATCTTACACGTTAACCAGGTGTCAGTCTCCATCTTACACGTTACCAGGTGTCCGTCTCCAACTTACACGTTAACCAGGTGTCCGTCTCCATCTTACACGTTAACCAGGTGTCAGTCTCCATCTTACACGTTAACCAGGTGTCAGTCTCCATCTTACACGTTAACCAGGTGTCAGTCTCCATCTTACACGTTAACCAGGTGTCAGTCTCCATCTTACACGTTAATCAGGTGTCAGTCTCCATCTTACACGTTAACCAGGTGTCAGTCTCCATCTTACACGTTAACCAGGTGTCAGTCTCCATCTTACACGTTAACCAGGTGTCAGTCTCCATCTTACACGTTAACCAGGTGTCAGTCTCCATCTTACACGTTAACCAGGTGTCAGTCTCCATCTTACACGTTAACCAGGTGTCAGTCTCCATCTTACACGTTAACCAGGTGTCAGTCTCCATCTTACACGTTAACCAGGTGTCACTCTCCATCTTACACGTTAACCAGGTGTCAGTCTCCATCTTACACGTTAACCAGTTGTCAGTCTCCATCTTACACGTTAACCAGGTGTCAGTCTCCATCCTACACGTTAACCAGGTGTCAGTCTCCATCCTACACGTTAACCAGGTGTCAGCCTCCATCCTACACGTTAACCAGGTGTCAGTCTGGCCTACACGTTAACCAGGTGTCAGTCTCCATCTTACACGTTAACCAGGTGGCAGTCTCCATCTTACACGTTAACCAGGTGTCAGTCTCCATCTTACACGTTAACGAGGTGCCAGTCTTCATCTTACACGTTAACCAGGTGGCAGTCTCCATCTTACACGTTAACCAGGTGTCAGTCTCCATCTTACACGTTAACCAGGTGTCAGTCTCCATCTTCCACGTTAACCAGTTGTCAGTGTCCATCTTACACGTTAACCAGGTGTCAGTCTCCATCTTACACGGTAACCAGGTGTCAGTCTCCATCTTACACGTTAACCAGCTGTCAGTCTCCATCTTACACGTTAACCAGGTGTCAGTCTCCATCTTACACGTTAACCAGGTGTTCGTCTCCATCTTACACTTTAACCAGGTGTCAGTCTCCATCAGTCTCCATCTTACACGTTAACCAGGTGTCAATGTCCATCTTACACGTTAACCAGGTGTCAGTCTCCATCTTACACGTTAACCAGGTGTCAGTCTCCATCTTTCACGTTAACCAGGTGTCAGTCTCCATCTTTCACGTTAACCAGGTGTCAGTCTCCATCTTACACGTTAGCCAGGTGTCAGTCTCCATCTTACACGTTAACCAGCTGTCAGTCCCCATCTACACGTTAACCAGGTGTCAGTCTCCATCTTACACGTTAACCAGGTGTCAGTCTCCATCTTACACGTTAACCAGGTGTCAGTCTCCATCTTACACGTTAACCAGGTGTCAGTCTCCATCTTACACGTTAACCAGGTGTCAGTCTCCATCTTACACGTTAACCAGGTGTCAGTCTCCATCTTACACGTTAACCAGGTGTCAGTCTCCATCTTACACGTTAACCAGGTGTCAGTCTCCATCTTACACGTTAACCAGGTGTCAGTCTCCATCCTACACGTTAACCAGGTGTCAGTCTCCATCCTACACGTTAACCAGGTGTCAGTCTCCATCCTACACGTTAACCAGGTGTCAGTCTCCATCCTACACGTTAACCAGGTGTCAGTCTCCATCCTACACGTTAACCAGGTGTCAGTCTCCATCTTACACGTTAAGCAGGTGTCAGTCTCCATCTTACAGGTTAAGCAGGTGTCAGTCTCCATCTTACACGTTAAGCAGGTGTCAGTCTCCATCTTACACGTTAAGAAGGTGTCGTCTCCATGTAACACGTTAAGCAGGTGTCAGTATCCATCTTACACGTTAAGCAGGTGTCAGTCTCCATCTTACACGTTAACTAGGTGTCAGTCTCCATCTTACACGTTAACCAGGTGTCCGTCTCCATCTTACACGTTAACCAGGTGTCCGTCTCCATCTTACACGTTAACCAGGTGTCAGTCTCCATCTTACACGTTAACCAGGTGTCAGTCTCCATCTTACACGTTAACCAGGTGTCAGTCTCCATCTTACACGTTAACCAGGTGTCAGTCTCCATCTTACACGTTAACCAGGTGTCAGTCTCCATCTTACACGTTAACCAGGTGTCAGTCTCCATCTTACACGTTAACCAGGTGTCAGTCTCCATCTTACACGTTAACCACCAGGTGTCAGTCTCCATCTTACACGTTAACCAGGTGTCAGTCTCCATCTTACACGTTAACCAGGTGTCAGTCTCCATCTTACACGTTAACCAGGTGTCAGTCTCCATCTTACACGTTAACCAGGTGTCAGTCTCCACCTTACACGTTAACCAGGTGTCAGTCTCCATCTTACACGTTAATCAGGTGTCAGTCTCCATCTTACACGTTAACCAGGTGTCAGTCTCCAAAGTACACGTTAACCAGGTGTCAGTCTCCATCGTACACGTTAACCAGGTGTCAGTCTCCATCGTACACGTTATCCAGGTGTCACTCTCCATCGTACACGTTAACCAGGTGGCAGTCTCCATCTTACACGTTAAGCAGGTGTCAGTCTCCATCTTACACGTTAAGCAGGTGTCAGTCTCCATCTTACACGTTAAGCAGGTGTCAGTCTCCATCTTACACGTTAACCAGGTGTCAGTCTCCATCTTACACGTTAACCAGGTGTCAGTCTCCATCTTACACGTTAACCAGGTGGCAGTCTCCATCTTACACGTTAACCAGGTGTCAGTCTCCATCTTACACGTTAACAGGCGTCAGTCTCCATCTTACACGTTAACGAGGTGCCAGTCCCATCTTACACGTTAACCAGGTGTCAGTCCAATACACGTTAACCAGGTGTCAGTCTCCATCGTAACGTTAACAGGGTCAGTCGTCATCCATCTTTCACGTTAACCAGGTGTCAGTCTCCATCTTACACGTTAACCAGGTGTCAGTCTCCATCTTACACGTTAACCAGGTGTCAGTCTCCATCTTACACGTTAACCAGGTGTCATTCTCCATCTTACACGTTAACCAGGTGTCAGTCTCCATCTTACACGTTAACCAGGTGTCAGTCTCCATCTTACACGTTAACCAGGTGTCAGTCTCCATCTTACACGTTAACCAGGTGTCAGTCTCCATCTTACACGTTAACCAGGTGTCAGTCTCCATCTTACACGTTAGCCAGGTGTCCGTCTCCATCTTACACGTTAACCAGGTGCCAGTCTCCATCTTACACGTTAACCAGGTGCCAGTCTCCATCTTACACGTTAACCAGGTGTCAGTCTCCATCTTACACGTTAACCAGGTGTCAGTCTCCATCTTACACGTTAACCAGGTGGCAGTCTCCATCTTACACGTTAACCAGGTGTCAGTCTCCATCTTACACGTTAAGCAGGTTTCAGTCTCCATCTTACACGTTAACGAGGTGCCAGTCTCCATCTTACACGTTAACCAGGTGGCAGTCTCCATCTTACACGTTAACCAGGTGTCAGTCTCCATCTTACACGTTAACCAGGTGTCAGTCTCCATCTTACACGTTAACCAGGTGTCAGTCTCCATCTTACACGTTAACCAGGTGTCAGTCTCCATGTTACACGTTAACCAGGTGTCAGTCTCCATCTTACACGTTAACCATGTGTCAGTCTCCATCTTGCACGTTAACCGCGTGGGGCTCATGTGACTAATTATCCGACAAATGTTTTGTTTGCATCAATGGATGGACAGACGGACGAACGAACTGACTACCAAATTACACCAACAACGACAAGATCAATACGACTTAGGATGAAGTATCGCTAAATAAAATTGCGCATGTTTATCCCTTGAAATGTTTCAGGACCTGTGCCAGGTGTCACCACCTTACGCGTTAACCAAGCGGGTTTCTTATGACGAATTATCCGAGAGAAGTTTTGTTCGCATCAATGGATGGACAGACTGATGAACGAACTGACTGACAAATTACACCAGTAACGACAAGATCTATGCGACTTAGTATCAAGTATCTCTAATTTATCAGATGAGACCGTATATCCAAAACTATCATAAATATTAACATAATATTCAACCACAATGTTCGACATCGCCATCAGTTTATTTTCCACTGTCTCGATGTTCTCTCTCCATGTACACACGTAATGGAGACCATTTACCCAGCTCATTAATACAAAAAATGAGATTGCTAACAAAAGTATACAGAAGATGACCTCGCTTGGCATTAAAACGACATCACATAATAGGATATCAAATTGTAATATACATATATATATATATATATATATATATATCGCAAAGTTCGAAACTGCAGTCGGAATTGAATGATGTAGAAAGTCAAGAAGGTTATTTGTTATTTTTTCTTATACACCTCCACATCAGAAGACCGCACTTTTTATATATATATATATATATATATATATGTTTTTACTGTGATCATTTAATCTATATATATATATATATATATTGATCGATCGAGAAATTAACATTTTGAATGTTTAGTGACAGTCAAAATGTTCATGCGCCTATATAGCTATAAAACGCGAATTTTTGGAATTATTCAAAGCAGGCGAATTTTACAGCAAAATGTATACAACAGATTAATATCGGCCTCAACATAAAAAAATATACCCATTCATAGTCGCTCCAACGTGGAATTGTCAGAAGGTAAGTCGAGTCTATCATATTCAATGCTCTGGCGACGAAGTGTGCCTCTTCAGCTGGAGATTATGCTGTTTGTGCTCCCCCCGCAAAAAGCAGCTTTATTAATGTCTTGGAGATGATCCCCAATGATATTGTCTCACACTCACCCCAATTCCGTACCCATAACCTCTCCAGGATACGGTTTAGTTGACTCAATTTATCTGATGATCTGTGGCCGTTTGAAGAAAAGTAGACCAATAGTGACCTTCGTATTTCACAAGAATTACATAAATTATTTGTCATACTGTAAATTGAAGAGCATTGGACTTTGGGAAATCAGTCTACTGGGCCTTGAAAAATGGACTACTTTTTCGCTAATTCATTGATGCACGGCTCATACTCAGATTACGCAATATTTATACAAGTTTGGTGATCCACTGTTTTTTTTTTTATTTCATGATCTGTCCTATCTTAGCCTAACACGTTATTGATAAGCGTCTAAGCACATTCTGTCTTTTAAAAAATAAACGTGATTTACTCCACTAGGTAAGAATTTTCAAGAACAATGCCCACAGATATGTTTTACTGTGAATGGTAAACAAGGCAATAAAAGGCCAATAATCTGCCGACATGTCAATTCTGAGCTTTAGTTACCATTACATAGGCAAACTTGCATTGGTGTATTTATATGAATTTAATTTCCTAAACAGAACCCGCAGCAAAACGTTGCCTGTGTTCAAGATCAGACGTCACAATGCGCAAAATATATATAAATACGTATGTGAATGCTGTTGTCAGAAATGAATAAGTCAGTTTTAATATTTATCGAATATCGGTATAGTGCCTTACATCCATTGTGGTGTGTTTGCAATAACGTGACATACTCGTTTGAATAGGAACAATTCAGCCCGTATGATATATGGATTTTCTAATAGATCGTCAAACCTTGGTTTCCTTATAATGAGATTCCCAGAAACTGGAGGTGTAAACACATTTTTTTTCTTCATTTTTTTCAAAGTGACAATTTCTCAAACCTTTTTAAATTATCGAACCCTGTACGGCTACACGACAGATTACCTTCACCCAAAGACAGCAAACAGAACAGGGATTTTAAATCCAGTGTCCTGGGTTTTCATATGAAAGGATATCTGCAGCATATCGAACAGTATAAATTAACCTCGGTCCCACACCCATTATATCTCAAATGTATGCGCTTGATCGAATTTTTAAGGCGGTTTCAGCGAACTCAAACACAAAGGATGAATGTTCAATTCACCTTCTGTGATGATCAGTCGCTGATATGTAACTATTTCAGGGAGCCACGTGAAAGAGCAGCGACACCACACACGCCATTGTTCGATCTTTACATTTTAATTGTAGAGTTGAACAGAAATGTGACGGTGACGAATACGTCTGGATTGGCGTGATTTATTCAGACATTTCCAAGAATCTGAAACCTTGTCGGTCAATTTCTAGTCCAATGCGCTTTAAGTACTAGTACTTGAACTGTGCTAAACACCACTGACACTCACTCTTGTACAATGATCGTATTTGAATGTTATTTAGCAACTCGTAAATCATCAGTTCTCGATACAAACAGGTAACGTGACATCAATATCATTAACCTCACACACTCTATATCTCAAAGTTACTTAAATCACTGAAATGTTTGCGTCTTAATCAAGCCCCGTTTTATCAGCATGCAAAAATTAAAATGGCGAGTGAAAGAAGTTGTTAGGTTTTGCATGTTTTATGTATGTTTTATTGAAGTTAGATGACAGAGATTGTTCGCTTCCCAGTCATGTTGTTATAGAAGGAAATACTGATGCTGATACAACGGCTCAGGAAGCATTGGATGGTGGGGTTAATAAATCGTGGAGACTCGTATAACGATTTCAAATCTTGCTTCTGCGCCCATGTGAGAATTGGAGAAAAATACAAGAAAAATATCTTATATTTTAAATAAAGATATGTAAGAAATATATAGGAAAGCTGTTTCGATGCTGATGTTTACAGCAAGCTTAGGGATTTTAACACAACTATAGGTAGTCTCAACTTAGTCACAAGTATTTTGGTCAAATTATAAGGCGTTGTAGTATTGTCCATTCACGACTAACTCACGAACATTTATTAAAAATTAGAACCAGTTCTGGTGTGTATTCCATGTCATGATAATCTTAGAGTTAAACTTATTTTAATCAACTGTACTGATTTTGAGGCTGAGAGATTTTTTTATCGAGCAGCTAATTTAGAAAATCTGACTAATCAAGTGGTAGAACATTTGATATTTAAGTAATCGAGAACCATGGTTTATTCTTGACCGTCACTTTAGATAGTTGTTAGATTCTCGATTTGTCATATCGTGCTTAGACTGAGTTGCATTTGATCGTCGATATTTAGCCGACATATCGCTGAACGCGACGTTAAATTTAATTCTCTCCCTATCGCTCTCTTGATCGAATTTGGTGGTTTATGAGCCAACTGTCAAAAGACAGTGATGTGGGGAGTCTGCTTTCCAGCCATGTCAGCGTCACAGATCTAGCCTTATCACGTGGTACACATCGCTTGTGGGCGGTAACCAAGTTTAAACCTATTACTCTCCCTCTGGCCTTCGCAGAAACAGTAGAGAAAGACAAAACCGAGAAAAGTTTTTATGGGGAACACATTTCAGAGATAATACTTTTACGGGGAAAGCAAGAGAAGCCGTTTATGGAGTATCGGTGATATCAAATTTTATGGGTATTAAAAGAGAGGAAAAAAATATGAGGACATCAGAGAAAAAATAATATGGGCAACGGAGAGAACATGTTTTACAAGAACTGCAATGCTTATTGGAAATGATCAGCTTGTCATTATAAAAACATGAAATCACGTAAATCACGTACATGTAAATTAAATATATATTCGCCTCAGAACAGAGATGCTTTTGGGGTAGTTTATCGAACAGGCTTTTGATTTGACTTAGAACGCCGAAATATCGAGTGGATTATTGAGTTGACTTAGAAATTCAAAAAGATGCTGAGTATGCATTTGAACTAAGGGATCCGCAGTCATGTTCGTTCTGGAAAATCCCAAATTTAAGACTTTATTCACAGAGACTTGTGGCATTTTCAGGCGTGTTTCCTGATTTTGAAACTGAAACTACTTCTGGTAACCAACACATGTTGTGGTACTGGTATGTTAATGTCTTATCGAAGAATAAGTTATATTTGAGGCAGTGCTCGATCACAGGTCAAACTACGGAGCGGATTTATCTCATTCGATCGAACGATATTAGCTCGGTATCATTGTTAACATCACGGAGCACTCCTCAACTTGTCAAAACAATATACTGATACATGTAAGCACTGATAAATAATATAGCTATTATACACTCCTAAAACGCTAATGTTAGATTCAACATTTAGAGTGTTGGAGGAGGGAAAGCATTTAGAAAGTATTGTAGATTACATACGAGTGTTGAATACAACATTTTAAGCTGTTGTATCCAACACTTAGAAGTGGTGAATACAACACTTTCTAAGTGCTTTCCCTCCTCCAACACTCTAGATGTTAAATCTAACATAAGCGTTTTGAAAGTGTATTTTAGCTAGTAGAAAAAAGGTCCATAATTTTGAATGTGCCCTCAAGCCACGAAAAAATCCAGAGGAACTGTCTCTCTTTATCTTGAAGGTTTATAGCAACGATGCTGTGTGGCTGATTTATATGTAGGCCTACTGTACCAATAAACGACACCCATCTATCCAGAGTGGTTCAATGCTTTACTTCACATTAAGCTACGCTAACAGGGTAATCTGCAATACACAGGTGTCACTGGTCACAGCTGAGTAGTTCACATTTTTCGTACGTGGAGTGGCATAGCTGATCAGGCCAGGCAAGCTTGTTGTACAATGTCGTTGCTGGACGCTTGTGCATCAGGATGCTTGTAAGCTTGTGTCGTTACTGATTATTCAGATTGGAGAAATATGCAGCAAAGTCACTCCGAATATAGAAAACAAACGCATATT
>JAVTVY010049134.1:0-227300 GCA_036873755.1 Hanleya hanleyi | reverse complement strand
AATTATACCAAGTTACACATTTTAGATCGATGCGCTTGGTCAACTCGGTGAGTAAGTAACAAACTGATTGATTGATGCACTTAGCAAGCTGGCATTTTTATACGTATGCATATTTGACATCTTTGTGAAACGATAGCGAATTAATATCGTGTTGATCCTGAGACATGTTTACAGTGAAATCACTACGTATGGCGGTGATATTCGACTGTCAATCACAACGTCTATTGTTCGCAGTTCCCAGCCCGTCTGTTACCTTATATGACATTTCGATATTCAGTTTAATTGAAACTTTTGATCTATTTTCGATTTATTGCAGCTGCACGACCTACTAGATGGCAATATTCCGCAACGCGGTTTTAAAATCTATGCGTCCAGGAAATCGAATATAAAGTTCTGCCGATTGTAGACATAATAATTTTATGTTTATACTGACTGACAACAGTATGCCCGGGTGATCGCATTCAGCATTATTGAATAGGGTTCACCCATTTATTTAATTGGATATCAATATGATGGATGAATTCTCCAGAAGTATCACCGGCTTGAAGACGCGATAACATGCATGGACCTAGTAGATCTGTCCCCACTAAAAGAGGAGAGATCTGAGTAGTAATGTAAGGGTAAATGGAGTATCTAGCCCCTCACTGCGCATGCGCGAATGAGGGGAAATGGGGCGGTATTGGGGCGGTGTGCGCAGGAGTGTTGTGCGCAGGTATGACGTCACTTCCGGTCGGGGTGAATGGGGCGTGACCTTGGGGGCATGTATTTCTCCGCGGTGATGCGGTCTGGCGGTGATGCGGTGTGCCTCCGCGGACCGAAAGTAGTCCCAAAACCGTGGGTTTTCGTGGAAGTGTTCGGCAATCTGTAGGGACCGCTAGTGGACCGATGGGGTCGAGTGAGGTATCAAAGTGAAGCTTATGTGAGGGGGCATCTGATGGACTGGGTGCGGGGTTGAAATAGGGTCATTCTGCGCATGCGCGGTGGCCAAAGGGTATGAAAATAGACGTTTTGGAGCTAGGGAAGTCCCTAGTGGGTCGATGGAGGCGTATGAGGTATCAAAGTGAAGCATTCGTGAAGGGGCATCTGATGGGCTGGGTGTGGGGTTGAAATAGGGTCATTCTGCGCATGCGCGGTGGCCAAAGGGTATGAAAATAGACGTTTTGGAGCTAGGGGAGCCCCTAATGGTCCAATGGGTCATATGAGGTATCAAAGTGAAGCATTCGTGAGGGGGCATCTGATGGGCTGGGTGTGGGGTTGAAATATCGGCATTCTGCGCATGCGCGGTGGCCAAAGGGTATGGAAATAGACGTTTTGGAGCTAGAGGAGCCACTAATGGACCGATGGGGTCGAGTGAGGTATCAAAGTGAAGCATTCGTGAAGGGGCATCTGATGGACTGGGTGTGGGGTTGAAATATCGGCATTCTGCGCATGTGCGGTGGCCAAAGTGTATGGAAATAGACGTTTTGGAGCTAGGGGAGCCGCTAATGGTCCAATGGGGTCATATGAGGTATCCATGTGACGCATTCGTGAAGGGGCATCTGACTGGACTAGCGGCTCGGGCGTTGTCACCATTCTGCGCATGCGCAGACAGGGAATTGTGGGAAACGGGTATGGAATTAGACTTTTTGGGATTTAGGGGAGCCCCTAATGGGCCGATGGGGTCATATGAGGTATCAATGTGAAGCCTAGGTGAAGGGGCATCCAGTCATGGGTGGGTGCATGTAAAATTTTTCCTGAAAAAAAAACGGAACACGGACTTTATCGAAAAACCTGGGAAAATGCCTATATGGGGTATGGAGGTATATAGGTCGCCGGGCTTAACGGGGCTTGCCTATCAATAGAGTTATCTCCCCCTAGTTCCAGGGTGGGTGTATGTAAAATTTTTCCTGAAAAAATACGGAACACGGACTTTATCCTAAATTACGGAAAATGCCTATATGGGGTATGGGGGGTATAGGACCATCCTGGGAAACCTACTTCTCGACATTTGCGGTATAGGTTGTGGGGTCTCGTTTTCTTAGTCTCGTCAAGACAAACATGATAGGAAGTGTCGCGGAGCGAAACGGTGAAATTTTTGAAAAAGTACCATACAGCCCATATAGACCCATATAGTCCCATACTGGGGGTATAGGACCAATGTTTGTCCCACTGGGAAACCTACTTCTAGACATTTGCGGTAGGGTTGTTTGGATTTGTTTTCTTAGTCTCGTCATTTAGAACATGATAGGAAGTGTCCCGGAGCGAAACGGTGAAATTTTTGAAAAAGTACCGTACAGCCCATATAGACCCATATAGTCCCATACTGGGGGTATAGGACCAATGTTTGTCCCACTGGGAAACCTACTTCTAGACATCTGCGGTAGGGTTGTTTGGATTTGTTTTCTTAGTCTCGTCAAGACAAACATGATAGGAAGTGTCCCCGGGCGAATCGGTGAAATTTTTGAAAAAGTATCATACAGCCCATATAGACCCATATGGTCCCATACTGGGGGTATAGGTCCAATGTTTGTCCCACTGGGAAACCTACTTCTATACATTTGCGGTAGGGTTGTTTGGATTTGTTTTTCACGTCTCTTCATTTAGAACACGATAGGAAGTGTCCCGGAGCGAATCGGTGAAATTTTTGGAAAAAGTCACCGAGGCCTGGGTAGACCCATAGGCCTATTATATACTGCATGGCTATGGGTGTATAGGTCCATATGGGGTGGACGTGTTGGGGTCTAGGTGGGCCACTATTGGTCCAATGGTGTCGTATGAGGTCTTATTTTGAAGCTCTCGTGCAGGAGCACTTGACTACACTAATGGTTCGTCCGTGTTCAATAGTTTGCGCATGCGCAGCCTGGCCGTAATAGAGAAAGCAGGCATTTTGGGGGTATGTGGGTGTGTGTTTGGGGTAGAGATGCACCGCTATGGGTCCGAATGGGTCGTGGAAGATGTCAAAGTGAAGCTTGTGTGGGGTAGAGTCAGGATGGCGTGTTTTTAAATGCAAGTCGCGTCAATCTGCGCATGCGCAGTCTGGCCATAGTAGAGAAAGCAGGCATTTTGGGGGGGGGTATGTGGGTGTGTGTTTGGGGTACAGATGGACCGCTATGGGTCCGAATGGGTCGTGGAAGGTGTCAAAGTGAAGCTTGTGTGGGTTAAAGTCAGAATGGTGTGTTTTTAAGTGCAAGTCGCGTTAATCTGCGCATGCGCAGTTTGTTGTAGTAAGTAAAGTGGCCATTTTGGGGCAGTACATGAAGGTATTTGGGGTCGAGATGGGCTATTCACGGTTCGAATGCGTCCTGGAAGGTGTCATCTTGTAGCTCTCGGGGTGTAGACCCCGATTTGAGCTGTTCACGTCACCTGTGACGTCATCGGTGACGTCATCAGTACGAGTAGTAAGTAAAGTGGGTATTTTGGGGCAGTGAAAGGAAGGTATTTGGTGTAGAGATGGACCATCCTTGGTCCGAATGCGTCCTGGGAGGTGTCATTTTGTAGCTCTCGGGGTGTAGACCCCGATTTGGGGGCTGTTCACAGCATCTGTGACGTCATTGGTGACGTCATCAGTACGAGTAGTAGCGAAAGTGTGCATTTTGGGGCACTGAAGGATAATATTTGGGGTAGAGCGGGACCATCTTTGGTCCGAATGCGTCGTGGGAGGTGTCATGTTGTAGCTCTCGGGGTGTACACCCCGATTTGAGGCATGTCCGCAGCATCTGTGACGTCATCGGTGACGTCATCAGTACGAGTAGTAGCGAAAGCGGGTATTTTGGGGCAGTGAAGGAAAGTATTTGGTGTAGAGATGCACCATCCTTGGTCCGAATGCGTCGTGTGCGGTGTCATCTTGGAGCAACGCTCGCCAACACCAAGCTCAATGCTTCAACGCCCTGGTGAAATAGCTCAGAAGCTCTGATTTTCTAGATATTCCATGGAATTGTCACTCATTCTTCGAAATGCAGTGACGTCCGTCGTTACGCCTTAACAGACCGGAGACAGTACAACAACAACAACAAGGATGAGACATGAGAGAACAACAACAAGAAGTTTTTTCATATAGTTTATTCTCCCCAATGTTACATCATACCCACGCTGGGGGAGCCGCGTTGGGTATATTTACAATTCAAGAAAACTCTTGTCCAATCAGAGGCCACCATTTGCATCTGTCATATTCGTTCCTGTCCGTTAGATGTATTCTTGTCCAATCAGAAGTCTCCATTTCAGAAAGTTCCATCTTCGGCCATGTTCGCTTTGAACCGTTTATTCTAATCATCGTCGGGCAGCCCAGGATACCGTTGAGGCAACATATCCTCAGATAGTTGTTTGTGCATTCTGAGTATCTATCAGTGCATGGGTGAATACATTCACCCGATGGGTTGGTCGGTCAGCTTGGTCACGAAAAACGTAACATTGGTCACACTCTCCACTGTCCACTTGGTGTTGGGGCGTTGTTGTTGGGCCCATTCCAAGGGATCCACGGTGTCCAGTTTCTCCAGCATCGTCTCTAGCGACACTCGGTTAATGATGGTAAACGGTTGGTCAAATACCTGGATGTTACTGCTCGGGTAAAAGTATCGGACTTGGTCTGTCTCCTTTTGCTGCAGCACATAACCAAACGCCAGATTCAATCTGAAGGCCGTAGTTTGATCTTTGAAGATGGCTTCCACGTAGCTACGTAGACGGGCGAGGTCGGTCAGTCGGAAATTGTAGATATCTTGAATAGGGCGATGCCGGTGGAAACAGTGCCGTATCATGGACCAATGGCGCCGATAGATGTCACTCACTGGATGGGCGCCCTGTAAGAGATCGCTAGGAACATTTATGGGCTCGTCCAGAAAATGTTCGATGTCGTCAGGCGTATGACTCGAAACCGTAACGCTGGGGTCCGACTGGATATCCAGGCTCTGCTGAACTGTGGGTATAGGCGGGCTCTTCATCGTCGCATCACCAGTGGCGTTCGTCTCCCCGGGTTCATCTTCACTAGGTCTGACCCTCATGTGTGCCTCTTTAGTGGAAAGTTGTCGCTCATACCGTGGTGATGGACTATGAATCAAACGTTGGTGCTGTCTTAACCGACTGGGTCGTTTGAAGAGTCGACCACAATCGTTACATTGTACCGTCGCACCCGCGTGGAGTGCCCTCTCATGGCGCAGTAAATTATCCTCCCGATTGAATGACCGTGAGCAGATTATACAAGTATACCGTGCATCGTTGTGGGTGGAGGCCTCATGGCGGCGCAAGTGGTGCAGACGAATAAACTGCTTCTGGCAAGTTGTGCAAGTGAACATCTTGGTGGCTGACACAGTGTCTAATGAAACGGCCAGGCCGCATCCCTTTTATAGCACGCTAGCTGGTCATCTATTTTTAGCACACTCAGTTCAACTATCCCCACGTCGAGGGCCGAGCCGTGACATCTTCGGTAACCTTCGTGTCTCTTCGGTCACCTCCGTAACGTCAACGATCAACATGTAGACATATAGAGTATGTACGGCATGTTATGGTATTCATCAGTACATGAGTGACGCATTCAGCCGATGGGGGTGGTCGGTCAGCTTGGTAACGAAAAACGTAACATTGGTCACACTCTCCACTGTCCACTTGGTGTTGGGGCGTTGTTGTTGGGCCCATTCCAAGGGATCCACGGTGTCCAGTTTCTCCAGCATCGTCTCTAGCGACGCCCGGTTAATGATGGTAAACGGTTGGTCAAATACCCGGATGTTACTGCTCGGGTAAAAATATCGGGCTTGGTCTGTGTCCTTATGCTGCAGCACATAACCAAACGCCAGATTTAATTTGAAGGACGTAGCTTGGTCATTGAAGATGGCTTTCACGTAGTTGCGTAGACGGGTGAGGTCAGTCAGTCGGAAATTGTAGATATCTTGAATAGGGCGATGACGGTAGAAACAGTGCCGGATCATGGGCTAATGGCGCCGATAAATGTCACTCACTGGACTTCGTGTAACAGATCGCTGGGAACATTTATGGGTTCGTCCACGAAGTGTACTTTGCCCTCCACGTCGTACAAAATCTGGCCCAAGGTCTTGTCGTCGGAATTTGACTGTTGAATTAGGGCGACATCATCATCGGCCCTCGTGCGATGGGTGGGAGTTCCCCCTGTTTCGATATTGATGCCTACGGGCTCTTCTACCTGCAAACGTGGCTGCGGAACAGGGTGTCGTGTGCGTTGGTGTCGAGTGAATGATTTCGAGCACGTAGTACAAGTGAACATCTTGGTGGTTGACAGAGTGTCTGATGAAACGGCCAGGGCGCTTCCCTTTTATAGTACGCTAGCTGGTATCATGTTCGGGCACCTCCGTGTCTCTTCGGTGATCTCCGTGACATCTTCGGTGACCTCCGTGTCCCGTGTCACGCGACCGGAACTGACCTTTGACCCCGGCGCGCAAATGGGCGTCAACGCCCGGTGGTGGTGGAGGGAACTCCCGTGTGGCAGAGCTCTTGGATCGGAGCTCTTGGAGCTCAAAGCCTGTGGAGCTCAGATCTCGGAAGTGACATTTGCATATGACCTCTGTGAGGTCACTTCCGCTTCCGTTCACGTGACCGGAACTGACCTTTGACCCGCCTGTGTGTATGCGTGTGTGTCTGGGTGTATGCGTGTGCGTGCAAGTGCGTGTGTATGTGTGTGTGTATGTATGCCTCTGTGTGTGTATGTGTGTGCTTGCGAGTGGCAGGCAACAGGCAGGGTATTGGGTGCGACGAGCGACTGAGCCAAGGGGCTAGAGACAGCGCTTCCTGAAATTGTAACCGTGAGAGTTTGTCAGGTATAAGATTGTTCCGAAATGTGTTTGGATCTGAAAAGAATGTCATTTCGAAGGTAGGCAACTACTAACTGACGCATTAATTTCATCAGCAATGAAAGAGTGGTGATTGATTATTTCAACCATGGTCATACTATCACGAAGAAAGAGTACGTTATGATTTGCCAATGTATGGCCCCAAATTTCCACGGCAAGGACTTCTTGACCGTGGTATGTAAGTGGGCAAGATGTGCTGGCCATTCTTGGTCTATCCACGAGGATCCGAAAACAGCCGCCAAACCCAAGGTACCAGCAGCGTCGGGAACAGTTTGATCAGGGTTGATCACATCAGAGGATACCCAATTTGAAGAAAGAAAATTACTTTTACTCCAGGAACACAATTAATTTACTCCAGGAACACAAGCCAGGTATTAACATAGGCTCTAGCTTCATTCAAGCGAATGTGATGATGAGCTTGTGATACAGCTGTTGTTAAAGTCTATCAGGCAGCGAGAAATGCCCTGCCGGGCATGACGACTTTACAGGCAAAATTGTGCGAGCCAATGAGATTGCAGTTCCACAAGCGTTACCTTTATGCGGTGCGAGAATTCACCCAGCATACTTTTCAGTTTGTGAATTTTGTCTTCTGGAAATGGTGCTTACAAAATTCTGGAGCCCAGTTGAATCCCATGCATAACCATCGTAGTTGATGGGTAGTAAGTCTTAGCATGTTTGATTGGAGTGTCCAAATACTCACACAAGTAAGTAAAAGTCATGAGAGCTATAGAACAGTGGCTAGCGTCATTTGCACCGACGAACATGAAGTCGTCCAGTGTGTGGATCACCTCTGATATGCCGAATTTTGTAGCCATAACCGATTGCAGAGAATGACTCGAGCTCTTTAATATCTTACAGGATGTAGAGCATCCCATCGAGAGGCACCGATCATAAAAATACTTGTCGCCCCCGGTAAACCTTAATAAGGGGTGAATCACTGGCTCGATAGGTATGATGCGGAAGGCATCATCTAAACAGATTTTTGCCATCAGGCTTTAGTGGTTTTTAAACTAGTGCAATCGCGATATCTAATGTCTACATGTTCAACATATCATAGGTCCTGTTGAATCGCACCGTTAATAGACAAGGCAGAGTTTCCAGGGAAAGATAAGTCGTTATCACCCTAAAGGTATTTGGGGGGGAGGTTATTGCCACACTCAAGGTTATTTCACTGATATGGTGACAGCCAGTTTTAATGATAGAGGAAGCTGGGATACGGGAAGAGAATCACCTCCAGCCCGTCGGCATGTAACTGGCAAACTTTCACACATGCAACAGCGAGGCTCGAATTCGTGCTGGTTCGGCGGTATGAGGCTTGCGATCACCAGCGATGCGCTTTAGACAACTCGGTCACCAAGAGCCCCCAAAAATATTAGGTTCCTTTCTGGGGACTAAGACTAATGGAGTGCAAACCTTATTGTCAAAAGAAGAAGGGACCAGCAACTCGACCTTCCGACAACTCTTTGTCTAGTTTAGCTTCTACGAGACAAACTAAACACAACTCAAAAAACAACAACTAAACACAACTCAAAAAAGCATGATCATACATTACACATCACTGTCAATGGAACAGATTTACAAAATGTTAAAACAGACAAGATTTTAGGCCTGACTGTTGACCAAACTCTTAGCTGGAATGATCATGTTGATTCTGTCTGCCACAAGATCTCATCAAAAATTGGTATCCTCTACAGACACAGACACCTTCTCAGGAAAGAAGCATCGGTCACTTATTACAATGCATACATTCTTCCACACATAGACTACTGCCTGACAATATGGGGGAATGCAACGACAACACAGTTGGATAGAGTTTTCAAGCTTCAAAAAAGAGCAGCCAGAATAATTCTGAAAGCTCACTACCTGACTCCAACAGAAACACTCTTCAAGGAACTTAATTGGGTTAGTGTACATGAGCGACTAACCTACCAAAAAGCTGTTTTCATGTTCAAAATCACCCATGATCTTTGTCCCCCTTACCTAAATTCTCTATTCAAGTATATCAATGAAATTACCACCCAAAATCTTAGATCAGCTGAGAACAATATGCTCTATCTTCCCAGACCCAGAACAAACTACCTAAAACAAAGTCTCAGCTATTCAGGTGCACTGATATGGAACTCCCTTGACAGTAATATTAGGGAAGCCCCTTCTCTCAGTGCTTTCAAGTCCAGACTCATGAAAACTATAAAACAAACTACATGTGCATAAAAAAAACCTGTCTTTACTCATACCGTCTTTTCATCTTATTGTACAACTTTAATCTCTGCCTTCTCATCTCTCTATATCATGTATATAGAATATTGTATTATTGGTTATGTATTAATATCTTTTCTCGAGGGCCTCCGGGAAGAACAGTTTTGTAACTGACAGAGTCACCCTCATTAAATAAAGCTATATATATATAGCAAGGTTTTGCATAGCAGATGAACGATCACGCGAGACAGTGAAAGTGGCAAATATCGAAACTGTTTGTGAAACTTGAAACAAGCTAATCTACCTCAGGGTAGTTACTTAGCACAATTTTAGCCTGATTCCAACCGGTGTTGGAAGAGTAACTCCATTTGCCGCTGGACTAGCTTACACATGCTAATTTACATGTAAGGAGCCAGGAAGAATCCAACTGGCAACATTTGATGTAGTTCACAACCGTGGCATGTACGATAACCTGAAGTTTCATCCTTCGAAACAGATTTGTTTTTAGTACCGATAATCAGCATTGAAGATGGGGCGCTGGTGGCCATATTGGATATCTATAGAAAGGAAAATAGCCAATAGCCTCCATGCGTGCTTGATCGAGTCAATCATACCAGCGCTACATGTACAGAAACCTCTCAATGAAGGCTTTATAAATATATATGATATATATTAGCATGTATATAAACACACATACATGTGTATAGCAATACTACCATTATTGGTGACGTTCTGGCGGCCATATTGGATATTCAACGGGTAATAAAGTTTCCAATTATCGTTATTATTTTCTTCTTGAGTCAGTCAGGCTCGTAGAAAACCAATCTCGTGTAAAAAGGCGACTCAAAGCTGTCAAATAGTCGCCAATAGGAGGCTACTGTATGTATTATGGCGGCCATATTGGATTTATGCAAATTAAGGGCCTTCCACCTCCTGCAGAAATGGGCACCCCTTCTGAGATCATTCCTTATGCCCAAATGAGCCTCTGTGCAAAATATGGTGCTTTATTCCAGTCAGTCACGATCTTGACCTTAAGCCACCGGACTATACCTGTTGAATTGTTCGCGGATGTAAGAAAATCACGCGCTCCTTTCCAAGTATTTAAGGTATGTGATTTGATATTGGGTTGACAGATTCGTCAGCCGATGAAGATTGTGCGCTAAATTTTCTGGTCGATGTCAGCCTCCTAAATGATTTGAAGCTTTATGTCTTCTCCTTAATGGAAAGAGATCTACTAGGTCTATAACATGCAAATGGTGGTGAGAACAAAAATGACGTACGTGGGGTTAGGGAAAACAACCTCCTAAAATGGAGGTGAAGCGGTTGTTTTCATTTATTCATCATAACACACCAAAATCTTCAGGTCATTTAGGTTACATGTCGTATTATTGTTTTTCTAATGAAATTGCGCATAGTCTAAATTTTGATAGAGAACAAAACTTGTCATCTGTTATTACGAAAATTAGATTGCATTTGTTTTTAATGCCATCCGATGAGAATGTTTATATTCATGGTCACCTATGGCGGATGTCTCCTCGTTCTGTATACCTCTGAATTTATCAGACTGTTTGAATCTGCTCCGAAGACCACACCGAATAGCTGTCTTATATTCTTCGAAACTGTGCTAGTGCATTCGACTGTGTTCAGGGGTTTATTGGAACCCTGTGATGAGGGTGAGCCAGACAAGAAAGCAAAGATGGCTGAAGGATAGCGCATGCTCCAGGTTGCACACCACTAAATGATCGGCTTACTATTTATGTAGTAAATTGGCATGGCACATCCAAGCAAAAAGGTATTCCCAATATTTCGCGGCCACTAATAACATGTATCATCAGATAGATTGACCTTTTGCCTTCAAAAATATCAGAAATTGAGGGTATGTTATGTACCATTTTTCTTGGCTACAAACGTCTCTTGTGAATGAGGTCATAGCATCAGACTCACTATGGCAACCATTGGGGGTGTGTCAGAAAGATTTAATAAAAATATATTTTTTATCTACTATGTGACCAGAAAACTTATATAATTCTGAAGACCACATATTGTATAAAGAAATGTAAAAATCTTAAACTAACCATTCCACTTCCGGGAGGAATATGGACCAATCACAAAAGCCGATTTTTTACTCTCCGGGATAATCCTCGGTACAAGAAATCATCCATTTGGTGGTGTGTAACCTACAAATATACAAAGATGAAGAGCATTGATCAAAACTGATACAGTGTAATCCTTGAGGCATATGTACACATATGTATTAATATTAGGATTACAAGACCACATGTTGAAGAGATACGGGGGAAAATGTACCAAGCCTATTTTTATACTATTGATGAGAATACATTCTTAAAAAATCAATTATTTTGAAATAAATATATTTAACTTGGAACTTTTTATGTTTGTTGTTATATGCTGTCATTCTGTGTTCAGAGTCAGTGTAAGGAATTCCTCTCTTATCTACCAGGCTTGAGTTATGAGACAGAAAACTACCCCTCCCCCCTAAATTTGGAAAAATCTGAAAAGTGATCATGTTGGCACTCCAATTACAAAGGGCTCACGTGCTGTTCTGGGTATGACTAGCAGACAAAAAGCCGAGGATAACCGTAGGCTGGGAAAGCAAACTGAAGTATCGAAAGCCAGGAGAATTTCTAAGAAAAGATATCTTTATGAGCTACATGCCAAAATTAGATCAAATGGTGAAAAAGCTTATCAGACAGACCTGGTGAGGCCAGTGCCCGAGTATTTTGAGACACCTGGCTATCTCGAGTCTCATAATTATCATCATCTGCGACGGAAGGTGAAGGGGGAGTAATGATTTTGATCCAGTAAGCCTGAGTGTTGGCAGTGTCAGATCGGCCGGTGTTTTTTTATAGGGGGGGGGGTGGTAGGGATAGAGGGAGAAGATTTCAGAATTGTTGGCCTGGGGATAGGAACAAATATAATTCACAGAATTACCTTGAAATCAAAATAATAGACCATGGGGAATGTGCAACTCTGTGCACTTCCCATTATTGAGACAAGTCAGTCGTTCCATGTTAACTGAGTGTGGCTCTAAAATCAGATGTACAGGGTTAACACAAGCTGGGGTGTGGCATAGGTGGCTCACATCCAGGGCGTCACCATCAGAATTATATCCGGGCAGATCATATGTTTTTGTGGAAATCATATACTGAAGGCGATGTGCCCTGAACTCGGTCTTCACACCGTTTGGCGAATTAAATACAATGCGCCCATATCCATCCAGCTTTTTGGCCCCATGCCACACAAAGCACCCATAATTTTCAGGATTTGGGCAACAGTGCCTCAAAATCCTCTTTTGTACATCTGCAAACCATGCATCCATGTTTTTGATAACTTTAAAACTACCTGGGACTCAATGCAAAATATGGTAAAAAACTACTCTCAGCATCTTCAGGTTGCACACCACTAAATGATCGGCTTACTATTTATGTAGTAAATTGGCATGGCACATCCAAGCAAAAAGGTATTCCCAATATTTCGCGGCCACTAATAACATGTATCATCAGATAGATTGACCTTTTGCCTTCAAAAATATCAGAAATTGAGGGTATGTTATGTACCATTTTTCTTGGCTACAAACGTCTCTTGTGAATGAGGTCATAGCATCAGACTCACTATGGCAACCATTGGGGTGTGTCAGAAAGATTTAATAAAAATATATTTTTTATCTACTATGTGACCAGAAAACTTATATAATTCTGAAGACCACATATTGTATAAAGAAATGTAAAAATCTTAAACTAACCATTCCACTTCCGGGAGGAATATGGACCAATCACAAAAGCCGATTTTTTACTCTCCGGGATAATCCTCGGTACAAGAAATCATCCATTTGGTGGTGTGTAACCTCCAGGTTTCACTGGCTCATTTCACTTAACCCTGCCCTCATTAGCGGAAGATGACCTTTACGATGTGGCTATGGCGTGTAGGAGAAAACGCACGCACACACGGTTCAGTTTGAATCCAAACAGCTCTTTCAATTGTGCGTATGTGCGAACTACTTTTCATATGCTTTGCCCATATAAACGCGGGAAATAATCTCTATACCATTGATTTTTACGCTAAGTCAACAGAAGTATAATGCAGAATTGAAAAGTAATCGGAACGTTCGACAAACATCGCTTTTATTACATATGATGTCACTTCCGGTGGTGTGCTGCTCGGGCGGGAATCCTGTCCGGAAATCTGACTGGTGAATGAGGTATTACTATGCCCAAGTGAGGTAGTTGGTATCGGTTAAGAAAAAATCAACCTGCAAAAATGTTGTACAATGCCTTCAACATATAATCTTGCAAACTACGATGATACCGATTTCATTTCTTCTACCTACTGACCAGTTGTATTCAACTGCCAGGCTCCGTTGTCATCAACGTGTATTTCTGTACTTCACCGACATAGCTCTATTTGCTACTATGCTTGTCAGTCACATAGGCCTAAAAGCAGTGATCAAACAATGATGAATACATTGCGTTTAGACAGCTGCTCATTGGAGACGTGGCAGCTTGAAAACGGACGCGGGGTACAGTAATACGTCAAAAATATGACCTGTGTTGCAGGGCTGAATCATCCAGTCTGTCAGTGCGAGGAGTTTAGAGTCAGACAGGTGTATCTATCCGGCGAAGTCTGCCGTCAAATGCCGGCGCGAACCGATTAGATCTATTAATGATTGAACAGCGGTCGACATATTCCCCACCCCCGCTAACACAAATTTCACCCGTTGTTAACAGGTCTACATGACAACGTGGTTGTCAATTATCCATCACATCACAATTTCTAGACGCCGAGGCCAAGAATCCGGTCTGCGAATGAGACAGTAAAAGCTGAGACGAAGCCATATCACGGTGCACCTGGACAACGTGTTCTCGGAGATAACATCCCCGCCGCTATCGATCACAATAGTCGGCACTCGGCGGTTCTCTTCGGCCTTCTTTGTACGGTACCAGACCAAGATTGATGAGACAGGCGTGTAGCTTGACACTTCTACAATTTCACAGAACTCTAGTTGCAGATATGTAACTCTGCCTACGAACCCAAAGGGTAAACTAGACTGCACCTTTTTTGCTGAAATCCGCTTTCCATTCCCCCCCACCTATTTACGTTCATCTGGAGATTTCATCTTATTCACGGCAAGTACTATATCGATAATGAAATTGTCAGAGAACAGAACTACTTACCTCCCTTGCATTGTTATGAAACTTTCAAGCAATGCAGTATTTTCTGGGATTTTTTATTTCTAATTCGTCCAAACAACAATGTCCCTTCCAGCACAGCTGAGTAGGGCAGAAAAAATGATTACTGTTCTTGGCGTTGAAGTGTTCACGGGGTTGACATACTCGTTGGTGGCGCTGGTTAGACGGAAGGGTATCAGAACTATCCTTGAAATTAGGACATACTTGCTATTGTTGATTGGAGGAGGGCTCGAGGTCGTGAAGAAAAGTTCGACCTCCCTCTCAAATCAGCATAACTAATCAATTAGCAACGGTAACGAGTCCCTGTGTTACAGACCATATATGTGAAAATCTACGACATGCGTGTTTAAAAGTTGTTCCCATAGCATGACTAAAGCGAATAAAAAATCAAAAAAAAATCGTGGAGTTCCATAGAAGAGAGTTTTCTATACCTCAGTTATACATTTAACAGACTTTCCACAATAACTTTGTTAGTTACAATAAACTAGTACAGTACCATCTTTATATTTTCAATTTCGCTTGACTTAAAGCTCGAATACGAGAGCGATAACGAGCTTTCATCTTTCTACTTTCGAGTTTGCGATACGGAAAGCTGGAATAAGGAGCTTCCTATCTTTCTACTTCCAATTTACGAGATGGATATCACGACTACGGGAGCAATGTAGAGCTTTCCAGCTTTCTACTTTCAATTTTGCAAGATAAAAAGCTGGCAGACGAAAGAGATTTCGAGCTTTTCATCTTTCTACTTTAAATTTTACGAGATAGAAAGCTCGAATACGGGAGCGATGTAGACCTTTCCGTCTTCTTGCTTTCAATTTTGCGAGACGGGAAGCTCAATTGTCAAGTGGTACACCATCTTTATTTTATCAAGCCAATTTTTACGTTCCCACTTCGAACTTCCCTTGATATATCTGGCCCCCTTCAATGTTCAAATAACTTATAAATAGACACGAGACGTCACTGACTTCGAAAACGTTTTAATTTCTAAATGTGTCATAGAAAAGCGTTATAGATTGGCTGAAATGACGCCGCAACTTCAGGATGATGTCACTCTACTCACAATCGGTGTGTAGGTTCTGATTGGTTCGTCGGACGTTAGTAGTAGTGTAAGAGGATTTGGAGTTCCCTTTCACCCGGATGTAGAGGTCATTTGGGGCGGAAACGAGGCGGGAGGAGAGGTCAAGTGCAGTATAGTTACGGCAGAAGGACCAAAAGCTACCTCCAATCCAGGAGAGTTCCAATTGTTGGAGGGGATGTATTCAGGATGTATTCATCCGCGGTGATGCGGTCTGGCCGCGGTTTTGGCGGTGATTTGATCTCGGGAAAAAGCTTCCGCGGAGAAAAAGTAGTCCCTAGATAAAATGGTCGGATGGGGTCGAGTGAGGTATCAAAGTGACGCTTATGTGAAGGGGCATCTAATGGGCTGGGTGAGGGGTTGACATATCGGCCTTCTGCGCATGCGCGGTGGCCGAAGGGTATGAAAATAGCCGTTTTGGGATGTAGGGGAGTCCCTAATGGTCCAATGGGGTCGAGTGAGGTATCAAGGTGAAGCTTATGTGAAGGGGCATCTGATGGGCTGGGTGTGGGGTTGAACTATCGGCATTCTGCGCATGCGCGGTGGCCCAAGGGTATGGAAATAGACGTTTTGGAGCTAGGGGAGTTACTCATGGTCCAATGGGGTCGAGTGAGGTATCGATGTGAAGCATTCGTGAAGGGGCATCTGACTGCACTAGCGGCTCGTGCGTTGTCACCATTCTGCGCATGCGCGGTGGCCCAAAGGTATGGAAATAGACGTGTTGGAGCTAGGGGAGCTACTCATGGTCCGATGGGGTCGAGTGAGGTATCGATGTGAAGCATTCGTGAAGGGGCATCTGACTGCACTAGCGGCTCGGGCGTTGTCACCATTCTGCGCATGCGCATAGACGTTTTGGGATGTAGGGGAGCCCCTAATGGTGCAATGGGGTCGAGTGAGGTATCAAAGTGAAGCCTAGGTGAAGGGGCATCTGATGGGTTGGGTGTGCGGTAGGAATATCATTCTGCGCATGCGCAGATGCAATGCGGAGCTCTCGTCCAATCAGAAGCGAGTATTTCAAATCCGTCCCAGAGCTCTCGTCCAATCAGAAGCGAGTATTTTGACCCGGTGCATTATGGGACATATCCAAGATGGCGGTACGTATGTTCAAGATGGCGGCACATCCGGTGTCGAAAACTGGCCATTTTGTCGGGATGTGGTCACCTAGTGTCGAAAACTGGACCCTGTATGGGTCCCGCTCTACGTGTTGGAGCTAGGGGAGCCACGAATGGTCCAATGGGGTCGAGTGAGGTATCAAAGTGAAGCCTAGGTGAAGGAACATCTGATGGGCTGGGTGTGGGGTTGAACTATCGTCACTCTGCGCATGCGCGGTGGCCAAAGGGTATGGAAATAGACGTGTTGGGGTGTAGGTGGGCTCCTCATGGGCCGATGGGATCGAGTGAGGTATCCATGTGAAGCCTAGGTGAGGGAGTTACACTAGGGTGTCGTTTCCATTCTCCTGCGCAGGTCACGTGGGGGTTGTGACGTCACTTCCGGGTTTTTCACTAAAACTACCTCCAAACATAGAAGAGTTCCAAATGTTTCCCCTTACACGTCCGTATGTTCAACCGCCGGCAGTGCGCGCGCGCGGGTCAAAAGGTCAAAGGTCACCTCCAGGTCAAACGGTCTTCCTTTCGGCAAGGTTCGGAGAATACATAGAACTTATAGTCATCAACTTAATCTATACGTGTTGGACGAGTATCTTCACTCACCGTATACACGCACCTCAATGAAATGCCCGCTCCAAACCTAGACCAAAAACACGTACTTGGTCTGTGGGCTGATTTCATTGGCTCTCTATTTTACTATAGTGCGCTTGCATTCTAACATTGATGGGTTACATTTTGGCTCCATTATAGGCCACTCATTGGCTAATACGGTGTTTAAAGCCAGTTTCATGCATTATGCTCATAGAACTTATAGTCATCAACTTAATCTATACGTGTTGGACGAGTCTCTTCACTCACCGTATACACGTACCTCGATGAAATGCCCGCTCCAAACCTAGCCCAAAACACGTACTTGATCTGTGGGCTGATTTCATTGGCTCTCTATTTTACTATAGTGCTCTTGCATTCTAACCTTGATGGGTTACATTTTGGCCCCATCCTACACCACTGATTTCAGTTTGACTGAATCTCCACATTGGGCATTGATGCATTATGAATAAAACACACAAGACAGGGTTTTTTGGTGAGATCTCATTTTTTTTATTCAGTGAACAACAACAACGTGAGAACAACCACGTGAAAACTGAAGCCCAGAACAAGGGGCTTGTACATTGAAAGAATTGAAGCCCAGAACAAGGGGCTTGTAAACTGAAGCCCAGAACAAGGGGCTTGTAAACTTAAGCCCAGAACAAGGGGCTTGTAATTAACTTAAGCCCAGAACGGGGCTTGTACATTGAAATGATGGGCGGCCCAGTCATAGACGAGTACATCGCGGTCCTCGGCCTTGGGGTACTCGTCAAACATCTGTACTATGGTAGATAAGGGTCTTCCCCGGCATCGATGGTACAGGTAAAACAAGCAATATTGTCCGCACACGCCACTGGTCAGGCTTTGCAACGTTTGACTGTTCCAACACCACGTCTCTGTGCCTTGATCCATGAAGTCTGTTAAATCGGGATGGAGGGGTGGCAGGCCGTACGGGTCAAAGTATTCGCCCTGCTGTTCTGTCAAGTACACGGCCACCCAGTGTTCACCGGGCCGATCCATCGGGTCCGTGTTGAGAACGTAAGCAGCAGGATACACACGGTCTAATGGAAACACATCTCGGGCGAACACCCCTTGAAAGACCATACGTGTCTCTGGGTTATTCTTCAGCACGGTGGTTATCTGGTCTGTATCCATGTTAGGTGGAGAAGTCACACAGGACGTTGCGCGCCTTGTCCATTTGAATGATGTTGTCAAACTCGGCGTAGCAGATCACATTGACGGTGGTCGCCAGGGCTCGTGCAAAGTGGATTTCCAACCGTAAGTTGCCTTGCTTGGCCAGGGCCAGCTGATGGTCGTTCTCTAAGGTGGGGTTAGATCGAAACAGAACAACGTGTATCCGTTCGCGTAGTCCTCCCGACTGATCATATTCCCTTCGTCCTGGTTGATTTGACCGGTGGCTGTAAACAGGCTCTGATAGGCTCGAATGAAATTCCTCCGCCCAAAGTTCGGCGTTAAGGCCGTGGCTGGCACCTGTTGTCCATCCACATGCAGGGCCACAAAATTGATGCCGAAATGTTGAAAGTCAAACGGATTCTCTGGGTAGGCTCCGCTGAAACTGGTATTTTCCACACAGGCCAGGATCAATCGCTTGGGTAGTTCCCCCAGGAACAGGTTTTCTTTGTTGGCGCCCATATTTCCAGCAGGCACAGAGAACACTTTGGTTTGCACACGTCGGATAGGGTACTGGGCTGGTTTTGTTTCCAAGGCTTTCATGTGTCCCAATTGAACGGCTGGATTCGGTTTCACTTTTCGGACATACAGGACTGCGTCTTGGATGACAATCTTATAGTCCGCTGCATGCCCCTCTACGTTAATGGCCATCAAGGCGAAGGTCGGAGGCGCCCGTATCAGTCGGATTTTGATGGGGATCTTGTTCAAGAGGTACCGGTCTTGCATGAACATGTCTGTGTGCAGTCGACCCATCATATCCACCGAAGCACTGTTCGCAGTGAAAGCCTTCCGTTTGTTATATCCCCCATTGTCCACCGTGTCCATGTGCTCGGGCGTGTCCTTGTAGAATAAAGCGGTTGCCCCTTCACCTAGGCTTCACTTTGATACCTCACTCGACCCCATTGCACCATTAGGGGCTCCCCTACATCCCAAAACGTCTATGCGCATGCGCAGAATGGTGACAACGCCCGAGCCGCTAGTGCAGTCAGATGCCCCTTCACGAATGCTTCACATCGATACCTCACTCGACCCCATCGGACCATGAGTAGCTCCCCTAGCTCCAAAACGTCTATTTCCATACCTTTGGGCCACCGCGCATGCGCAGAATGGTGACAACGCACGAGCCGCTAGTGCAGTCAGATGCCCCTTCACGAATGCTTCACATCGATACCTCACTCGACCCCATTGGACCATGAGTAACTCCCCTAGCTCCAAAACGTCTATTTCCATACCCTTGGGCCACCGCGCATGCGCAGAATGCCGATAGTTCAACCCCACACCCAGCCCATCAGATGCCCCTTCACATAAGCTTCACCTTGATACCTCACTCGACCCCATTGGACCATTAGGGACTCCCCTACATCCCAAAACGGCTATTTTCATACCCTTCGGCCACCGCGCATGCGCAGAATGCCACTATTTCAACCCCACACCCAGCCCATCAGATGCCCCCTCACATAAGCTTCACTTTGATACCTCACTCGACCCCATCCGACCATTTTATCTAGGGACTACTTTTTCTCCGCGGAAGCTTTTTCCCGAGACCGAATCACCGCCAAAACCGCGGCCAGACCGCATCACCGCGGATGAATACATCCCCTCCAACAATTGGAACTCTCCTGTGCTGGAGGTAGCTTTTGGTCCTTCTGCCGGAACTATACTGCACTTGACCTCTCCTCCCGCCTCGTTTCCGCCCCAAATGACCTCTACATCCGGGTGAAAGGGAACTCCAAATCCTCTTACACTACTACTGACGTTCGTAGATGAAATTTACATCTCGGATTTTGAACGCTGAAGGGGTCAGATAAATCAAGGCAGGTTCGAAGTGGGAACGTAGAAACTGATTGGATAAAATGAAGATGGTGGTACACGGGCCTACCCAGTGGATGTCATTGTATCATACAGCACATATCTTTACTTTTGTGTATCACACCGATATAGTGAACATCAGATAGAATATACGTAACATGGGGTCGTACCACTGTAGCTAATGCTACAGGATTGTGTATTTCAGTGAAAACTATACATATCATAATGTACCCTGATAAAATGGTAATTTCTCGCCGAGTTTTAACCGATGGAACTGTTAGATAGGCTAGTCATACTGCCATATATCATTGTGCATCACAGTGTACACCTCAGATCTCACATTCAATATTCCCACATTCAATATTCAGGAACCGCACTGCGGTGGCCTAATGGTTAGAGCGTCGGCCTCGTAAGCGGCAGGTACTGGGTTCAATCCCAGGCCGGGTCATACCAAAGACTTGAAAAATGGAACTTGTTGCTTCCTCGCTTACGCTCAGCATTGAGTGGATAAAACAAGTACTGTTTCGCTCGGTGTCAGTATAATGTGACTGAGTGGGATGTCATGTCTGCCTACGGCATGATATTTCAGTGGGACAGCACTATAAAATGGCAGCATTAGATCTGCTCTGTTACAAGTAGGTACCTCCGCCCCTCCCAATCCCTTCCCTCCCCGTCGTGATATAGCTGAAAAAATGCTGAAAGCGACGTTAAACCCTATTCACTCACTCACCCTTGAATATTCAGCATATATTTTATCACATATATCACTGTGATATTCAATCCGTATCACAATGGCTATCACTAAATATCGCAGTGTTGTCACGGTTTTACAGTATACACTCCCAAGTATCCTGGACATTTAAAGGGAAATAACCCACTCACGTGTAAAGCAACATGGTTTAGGTGTTAATGACCGCCTTTTTTCGATGTTTAGTTTTAGACCCTGAATCAAAAGAATGAGCGGCGTAGCCGCGAGGTTTTTTGATGAGGTCTAAAACTAAACATCGAAAAATTATTACACGATAATATTCACTTAGAAGGTCATTAACTCCATTCTAACATGCACAATGATAAATATTTCCTCATTTCATAAACTAAATGACAAATTTTCTGCAAACTAATCCTGTGTTGAAGGAAGAATTTCGTGACTGATCTGCAGGCCATGCTTGGCGTGCTGTTCGTTCACGAGATGCAGCTGTGTGAACTCCGCCCACTGCGCAATGAATGAACCAATCGACGCTCAGCTTTGTACCACTGCGTCACAAGAATGAGACGTCACCAGTTTGGCACGTGGATGAAAGAGATCACAACAAAACAAATGAAGATTATCGTGTGATAATCTCCATATGTTTTGACGTCTGGACCAATGGGCGCACGGCTATAATATGGAGCGTGTTAGAATTTAAAATACATGACGAACCATTTCTGGTTCAGTCAGGTATAATAGCCAATCAACGTTCGCCGGAAGTCAAGTTATGATTATGAATTCAAGGATGACTTGTGACCGAAATCTGTGTACCACAGATGGAATCAACAGCATACTTATCAGTACTATAGCATTATGTTTCCCAATGACATACACTGTATTCTATTGTGTATTATTTTTATTTGTATACGTTACCTGAGGCTCTATCATAACACCTGTCGTAATATTGTAGCAGCCTAGAAACTAAATTACAAATGTACACGTGTATAAGGCGAACTCCCGGAGTCCATATTTTAATTATACTGACAATTTCTCTCTTTACCTGTTCGCTATATTTGATAGATTTGCATGGGCGTAACCAGGTTTTCTGAAAGGGAGTTTGTTTTCAGAAATTCTAGGCATTTGAACCTGACTACGCTAGTAGTATCAGCAATATCTCAGAATCATCGTATCACAATCTGATTCTGAAGAAAACATATTCAGTTTGTTTTCAGAAATTCTAGGCATTTGAACCTGACTACGCTATAGTATCAGCAATATCTCAGAATCATCATATCACAATCTAATTCTGAAGAAAACATATTCAGTTTGTTTTCAGAAATTCTAGGCATTTGAACCTGACTACGCTATAGTATCAGCAATATCTCAGAATCATCGTGTCACAATCTAATTCCGAAGAAAACATATTCATCGGTACATGTTCCATCTAATCTAAATGGCGCTTTTTTGTCTTTTTCAGATAATCTCTATGGAATTACTCTAGTGTTCTTGGAGGAAAATATATATTTTTGTTACTGGTACAACAAATAACATTCGGTTATGGCTGCAGTATTTACCTGTTCCGTATCCGAAAAATGTCAGTGATTTAAATTTACCCGGATTACCGATAATGGACAGCTGAGGTACAGTTTAAGGTAAGTTTCATTAATCAATCCTTGGTTATTGGTATAATATGCATCCATCCGAATACGAAATCGGATTTTTCTTACAGGTCATTATGAAATCCAAACGAACTCACGGAATCAAGGAGGATGAATTGAATCGCTCTATGTAGATTCTGTTTTACTTCTGTAAAACTGTTGAGACATGAGAATGCCTTGAATAGGGTTTGAAATACATGAATTATATTTGGCGAATATAGTGCATTATCTGACCATATCAAGTTTTCGCCGATTTTGAGAATGACTTCCGGTAGTAAGCCTTGTTGTAAGGTTCATGGCTGCAATATACACAGTATCGTAAGCTAGAGGAGTCAACAAATTCAACCAAAAACCTAGAAAATCAACACAAAGATAGAAACAACATCGAAATCAAGATCCAAAATCGAAGATAACCATTACAAGGAAGAAGATAACCATTACAAGGAAGAAGATAACCATTACAAGGAAGAAGATAACCATTACAAGGAAGATAACCATTACAAGGAAGAAGATAACCATTACAAGGAAGAAGATAACCATTACAAGGAAACCATTACAAGGAAGAAGATAACCATTACAAGGAAGAAGATAACCATTACAAGGAAGAAGTCGGATGTAGGATGAAGTTGGGAGGGGAGGGCACTCGACACAATCTCGGACAATGTAGGACATTATTATGACTTCACGGAATAAGCCGAGCAGTCGCGAATGGAGGGGAGGGGTAATGTTTGTTCTACCATCGAATGTATCGTCTACCCGTATTATATGTTATATCTTATATATTCAATTATTACGATGCTCATCGGATCAAATGAAACTTTGGGCCATTCACCTGACCTCAGCTCCTATTCACCTGACCTCAGCTCCTTTTACCTATAAGCTACCCGCGTCCGCTAGTAGATGACGCTGGTACCTCATAGGGGAACAGCGCTGTTTGACCTCTGAACTTGACTGTCCGCGAGAAAGTCTCAGCATTAAAAGGATATACTGGTACTGTGAAAAGTTGGAGGGATACCAAGCAGCTGAAATTGTCACTTTATGTTAGGTAGCAATATTAATGAATGGTTGCATGAACCAACAGAATATAATTACTTGTGTGGTTTGGATTTGTGTTTTGTGTAGGTGCATTTGTTAACAAAGATAACCTAAATAACACAAGAGTATAGGTAATATGGGAGTTGATGATTTAATTGATCCGGGGCTCTCGATATAGACCGTTCGGTGCTCAGTGCTCACGAAACAGTAGACACGCTGGGTTTACGCACTTGTACCTATTCTGCGTAGTAATTGACTCATCTCTTCTTATGCTTATCTGTGGAGAAGTATATGTTTTATCATTGCTCGTAAATATTTCCAACTATACTTATATATAGATTTGTATAAATGAACGCATGTTAACATTGTCTGCAAATAGAAATGTATTTGCCAAATGTTTGCGACTTAACACATTTCCCCTGTATGTTAGCATAGAAAGATCTGAGACAATTACTATCTGGAGCAAATATACGCGCCTAGCGAATCTATACCATTTGGTGATCACCAGATTTTGGAACAACTACATCGGAAGCAACAGATGTATACATTTCAGTCAGGGATAATTTTTGCTTAGTAAATGATATGATATATGTGAGATCTTGACACAATTACTGCATTATTCCATGAGTGATGATTAGAGTGTGAATAGCTGATTAGTGCCTTTCGTCCAGCGCATAATTTTTGCATGGATGAATTAAGCGTGAAGCGCAATGGACTTCTTTTTCAGTGAGTAAAATTATTCCGCAAACTTGCCGAATTGTGTTGGTTCGTGTATAATTGTATAGGAGAAGAAGGAACAAGGAAGTCACTGGCCTTGAACGCTCATTTCATCCGCGTTAGACCTAAGTTCATTACTCTCCTTGTTTACATTCTGTGTATTTACACTGGTACCTTTTCGCGTCTTGATCGATATGAGTGCTTTGAACATCCGAATTATCCAGGACCAATTGTAATCGATTTTATAACCGACGATATGGATATATGAGCGACGGAAGAAAAGGTGATAGCGGTCTACATTTCCGAGCCCTAGTTCAGATTAAATTCCGTTACAATTTTGTTATTTCCTGTGTCATGAATTTCACAAATTTGTTCCGTGGATCAAACTATCGTCAACTATGTTTCAAAAGTCCCGGGGTATTCTTTCTCCAACACATTCAGCCCTTATTGTCGAGCGAGTGGCGCCAGTCTGGCTCGCCTCAAACAGTACAAAGAACGATCGGTTGATTCAAATCCAGAGTTCCGATTGACCAATTTCTCCAGCTATCAACATATCGGTCTTGGTATGAGGAATCAGCCTCCAAACAGAGTTGTCTTCCCTTCTGTCGTTCAATGTTGAATCTGGCATAATGGGAGATAACCCTGTTATAAATCTGACATGAACCAAACATCGCAGCACAAGGATTGGATAACAAAGATAAAGCGCCCCTAGCGACCGAGAGGCACATGTCTGCTCGTATGGATCAGTTAGGGAAAGAGGAGAATATGAGAATTTGATCCGACGCTGGTTGCATGAGCTTAGCCTTGATGGTATTCAATACTGTTTATTCGAAGAAATGTTTTTCCAGCAATAATAAATTGGCTATCAGCGCGGGTTCCTGAACTAAACCCAATGTCCTACGCCCTAACCAGTGGGCTAGGGTAGTATTTACTATGTCGAGAAAAAAACCCGTTTTCTCGAAATCGATAACGAAAATGCGAGAATATTTTCAGAAGACGGATTTATCAGATTATATTGTCCAGTCAAGAGACCGCTGCCCCGGAGAATGCATGATTGCAACCGCATAACTATATATGTGTGAAATTGATGGCGAAAATCTTTGTCGTTATTAGAAACAAATGCATTGATTATTAAATTACATGTGTTTACCCAATAGAGGTGTCGAGTGTTAGGACGCATTACCAATCCTTCATGTTAATTACAGTTGCCACATTTTTTTTCCATCGCTGAGTTGGATGCCCAAGAAAAACGATAGAATAATTACAGTATGGAAACAAATATCGGCAATACTGCCTTCATCTGTATAATACTAGTAGCGTTAAGTTCTACGCTCGATTCTTCATGAAACGGATTCACTGAAACAGCTCAAATTGGTTCGGGCGATGTCCCGTCACTGTCTTGTCCCAAATTGTCGGGGCGTTCGACAGTTCACCCCGAGGTACCAAGACAGTCGAGTTAAAGACATCAGAGGGCAGCCGGATATGCTTCTAGGAGTCGAACGTTTCTATGTTTTCTCGGGCTGACCATTCAGATCTCTAAAGTTGAAACACGCAGAAGTTTTGAAAATCTGTAATCGTAATTTTAGTAAGTTCACCATAATCTTACTGGTTTGTTCAGAGACCGGTTGAAAGTGGTCGCCATTTCAAGTCAATTACCCTGCTAGACGAATGAGTCATTTCATGTGTGTATCCTCGGATCGTCCAGTCGAACATACATTTCATATAACATACAGATGCTACTGGTATATTTCAGCCGAATATTCGTGAGATATACCGGTACATAGTCGGTAAACATTCTACAAGTAAAGGCAGATCTACGTTGAGTCTGTGACCTTTATCATAGTAAGTGGCCATCTTTTTTCGCTGTTTTCAAGTCAAAGCGATCACATCAGATGATGCCATCGGCCTCCAGGATCTACTTTTGACTGGATTGCCTTGTGCCTGCCCCTTTCGCCCAATGGGCGGCAGCCACCTGCCGGCAAGGCGAGAGAACCAGACAGGCCCCATCATGTTCTTAGACATGTTAACTTCCCTGCATGTTCAAACAGTATGGATATACATAGAAAACATATCCTCTAGTCCACTCTAGTTTTTTAATAATAACGAACGGTCGAAAGTCCATGTTGGTTTCTCGTATATGATATGTATGTGGAAAGGATAAATATGGCTTTGTTTATCCATTACTCCTTTCTGCATAATTTGCTTCCGTTATACAACAATATTCGTTAACGTTGGCTAGAGAGATATTCTCTCTCAGTTTATATATTGTGAAATGTAAGGGAGTGTGACGGCAAATCAGCCGCAAATTTGTCGGAAAATTTCATTACGATGGCATTCTGCACGTCGAAAAAAAATCTTCAGAGATGATTTCTTGCTGGTGTCCTCATGATGGACTAACTTATACCGTGTAATAATAGCCCGGGTACTAAGGAACCGATCGACACGCTGAAAGAATTCCTCGTTTCAATTTAGTCATTGCTATAAATCATTTGATAGAATCATCGTTACTATCGGGCCACTGGTTACGAAAAACACATAATGAAGAAAGGCCATTGTTAAACATTAATCATTCGCCGCAGTTTCGAACCCTGTTGGTTCCTTGGATACCACTATCTCGCGTGGGGGCACGTGGTCCCGCGCGGCGGTCAACCAGTAATACATCAAGACGGAGCGAGATGTCTAAAAGAGACACTCAAAACATACAGCTGCTGAAAGTTGTAATATGCATGTATGAATATAGGCAAATATTCTCCAGCGTGGCATCCATTATGCCAAAGCTGTCCACGAAGATAATGGTCTCCATATGAATTTTAATGACCCAGTTCTCGTTCTTCTTTGAATTAGAATTCCCCGCTATGAAGATCGCATTGATTTCCTTCGAGTCTTTATTTGACCAGAGAACGCAAGATAATTGATATTTGCCTTCATCTGTCCCAGTTTGCCTCCCTGCTGCTAATGAGCATATCTTGTTCGGCTGCGTTTTTTAGTTCATCCGGAAAATATTACGATATTATATAAATGGGTAGTTTGAAAAAAAACAGACATGTCACCGTTGAAAGATGTGTAAATTTTTATCTGACGTCATATCAGTCACATTTATATTGCTTTAAGTGATGTATATCTTCTATATCGTGAAATAGATTAACTTGAATTATTGTTCTCTTTCAATCTGTTCCTCCAAGACGAGGCCAATGTTAAAGTGTTTGTTACACGTTGTATGTAAAATTGAAGTAAGCTGAAATGTGTAAATCCGCTCGCCGTAAAGGGATTTCATCGTTAATCGTTTCGTTCACCCCGAGGGATTTATGACAACTCAAGCAAAATCAATATACCCTTTACAGCTTCAACAAGCATGCATCAGCAAAGATCAACACGTCCAAAAACAACCGAGCCATGCATCATCGAAGATCAACACGCCCTAAAACAACCAAACTCCATTTTTTAAATAATTAATAAAAATGTGCATATTTATTTTTTCTCAAAATGAAGTTAAATCAGCTATTTAGTGAAGCTTTGTCTTCAGGTTCCCATGAAGGTTAAAATGTCAGATTCACGGCTTCTTTCTCTGACGTTGTAAGGAACGGTTTTAGGTCGGTGAGTTAAGCTACCTTCCTCAATGTCACCCTCTGTCTTACATGCCAGTTCCAACTTTCGAAATGAAAAGATCACGTATAAACGCGATATTATTGTGACTATCAACGAAAGGCTATAGAGATACGTGGCTGATACGTGAAAAAACTGCTCGTTTTGTTCAATTACATCAAATGCTAAAATAAATGTCACGCGCCATACCATTCAATCTTATTAAAATTAAGTCCTATCTGCTTCCCATTTGGATATGTCGCTTGTAGGATCTAACAGGCTTGCAGTAACTCGAGTGTTAACCAATCCCGAGAACGCTTCATCGTGCTTTGAAGAAAACATTGATGACAAAGAATTTTTGGTTGGCCCAACCGAATTAGCCGGCTCGCTTTTCATGTTGCCGCGGTCGCGACATTGTCGCACCATAATACGGGGTAGATATATGGACTGATCTTTGGTGTAAACATTGGGGTAAATGGACACAGTGAACCTATCTCCCCTCCCCGACTGCAAATGGATGAGTCCAGATGCGACCATGATGTCATAATGCTATTAAATATCCATGGTACGGGCGCTCAGAACACCAACTTCAATTGAAATACGTAAGATCCTATATAGCGATATGTACGATTGGGGAGCATTGATAGGATATTAATTTATTAAGATTGCCATACCATCATGCCATAATGCGTAGTAATCGGTACTCGATGGCGATGTGACGAGGGAAAGACAAGCATTGGAGATAGTCTATACTCACTTTTTGCAGAAAAAGTATTTCAGAAACAAGCTGGCGAATTCAGTGAGATAATCCGATACTCACATCGTCCGTTACTAAACGAAGGTATTAATTACTATACCCCAGTGAGGTAGTAGAGGTATTAATTACTATACCCCAGTGAGGTGGTAGAAGTGTTAATTACTATACTCCGGTGAGGTAGTAGAGGTATTAATTACTATACCCCAGTGAGGTGGTAGAAGTGTTAATATACTCCATTAAGGTGGTAGAAGTATTAAGTACTGTACCCCAGTAAGGTGGTTGAAGTATTAATCACTGTGACGCAGTGAGGTGGTAGACGTATTGATCACTATACTCCAGTGATGTGGTAGAAGTATTAATTACTATACCAGTGAGGAAGTATTCATTGCTGTGAGGCAGTGATTGCTAAAAGTATTAGTTAATATACCCCAGTTAGGTGGTAGATTCAAAATCAACACATTTCGAATATTAAACTCATATATGTAATATCTAATACAGTATCATGCAGCCATAATTCCTCATATGTCAATTATAGAAACACCTGTTTCACATGACGCTATCGTCACCAAAATCTCATTCTCCTATTGTCAAATTCTGTAACCATTCACGCATGCACATTCATTATTTATCGATTTATGATGGGTTGAAATGTTATCACTTATGTTTTTGAATTTTGCGGATGGCTGTTAGTTGTGACGACTCAGTGGTGACTTTCTATCAATGTCCATTGCTAATAATGTTTTATGTTTTTATTTTTGGAATTTATCGTTGTATTTTGCGAATGTGCATTGGTAATGATGACGCAGAGTTGACTTTTGGCATTTATCTTTGAATTTCTGCTGATGTCTATTAGTGATGACGACTGAGGATTGACTTTTGGCATTTACCTTTGGATTTCTGCCGATGTCCATTGCTAATGATGACTCAGGGTTGACTTTTGGCATTTATCTTTGGATTTCTGCCGATGTCCATTGGCAATGATGACTCAGGTTTGACTTTTGGCATTTATCTTTGTATTTCTGCCGATGTCCATTGGCAATGATGACTCAGGATTGACCTTTACCATTTATCTTTGGGTTTCTGTCGATGTCCATTGCTGATGACGACTCAGGTGTGACTTCTGGCATTTATCATTGGATTTATGTGGATGTCCTTTGGTGTTGATGTCTCAGGGTTGAAATTTGGCAGTTATCTTTGCATTACGGCGGTTGTCCATCGATGATGACTCAAGGTTAACTTGAAGCAGTTATCTTTGAATTTCTGCCGATGTCCATTGCTGATGACGACTCAGGATTGCCTTGTGCTATTTATCTTTTGATTTCGGCAGATGTCCATTGGTGATGACGACTCAGGATTGACTTTTGTCATTTATCTTTGGATTTATGTGGATGTCAGTTAGTGATGATGAATCAAAGTTGACTTCTGGCATTTATCTTTGGATTCCTGTAGATGTCAGTTAGTGATGATGAATCAAAGTTGACTTTTGTCATTTATCTTTGGATTCCTGTAGATGTCAGTTAGTGATGATGAATCAAAGTTGACTTCTGGCATTTATCTTTGGATTTATGTGGATGTCAGTTAGTGATGATGAATCAAAGTTGACTTTTGTCATTTATCTTTGGATTTATGTGGATGTCAGTTAGTGATGATGAATCAAAGTTGACTTCTGGCATTTATCTTTGGATTTATGTGGATGTCAGTTAGTGATGATGAATCAAAGTTGACTTCTGGCATTTATCTTTGGATTCCTGTAGATGTCAGTTAGTGATGATGAATCAAAGTTGACTTTTGTCATTTATCTTTGGATTCCTGTAGATGTCAGTTAGTAATGATGAATCAAAGTTGACTTTTGTCATTTATCTTTGGATTTATGTGGATGTCAGTTAGTGATGATGAATCAAAGTTGACTTCTGGCATTTATCTTTGGATTTATGTCGATGTCAGTTAGTGATGATGAATCAAAGTTGACTTCTGGCATTTATCTTTGGATTTATGTGGATGTCAGTTAGTGATGATGAATCAAAGTTGACTTTTGTCATTTATCTTTGGATTCCTGTAGATGTCAGTTAGTGATGATGAATCAAAGTTGACTTTTGTCATTTATCTTTGGATTCCTGTAGATGTCAGTTAGTGATGATGAATCAAAGTTGACTTTTGTCATTTATCTTTGGATTCCTGTAGATGTCAGTTAGTGATGATGAATCAAAGTTGACTTCTGGCATTTATCTTTGGATTTATGTGGATGTCAGTTAGTGATGATGAATCAAAGTTGACTTTTGTCATTTATCTTTGGATTTATGTGGATGTCAGTTAGTGATGATGAATCAAAGTTGACTTCTGGCATTTATCTTTGGATTCCTATAGATGTCAGTTAGTGATGATGAATCAAAGTTGACTTTTGTCATTTATCTTTGGATTTATGTGGATGTCAGTTAGTGATGATGAATCAAAGTTGACTTCTGGCATTTATCTTTGGATTCCTGTAGATGTCAGTTAGTGATGATGGATCAGGGTTAACTTCTGACGTTTATTTTTGGATTTCTGTGGATGTCCATCGGTGATGATGACTCAGTGTTGACATTTGGCAGTTTTCCTTGGATTTCTCCGAATGTCAATCCGTGTTGATGACTCAGGTATGCTTTTTAGCAGTTATCTTTGGATTTCTGTTGGCGTTCAATAGTAATCATGTCTCAGGGTTGACTCGGGACAGTTATCTGTGTATTTTTGCAGAGATACGCAGTTCAGGGCTTTCATAATAACCCTTGTCAAAAGAGTTTCAAAATTAAACGTTCGCATTGTTTATTGGTGATGATGGGTCAATGATGACTTTTGGCAGTTATCTTTGAATTTCTGCGGATGTCCATAGGTGATGATGAATTGTGGCATTTACCTTTGGATTTCTGCCGATGCCCACTGGAGATGATGACTCATGGTTGACTTTTGCCATTTATTTTTCGGATTTCTGCGGATGTCCATCCTCCATAACGCAAGTCTGTATACTCCGTACACTCCGTACCAGCCCCTGCACTCAGATTAGGGCAGTACAGTTATTACTCGAACAAACCGTTTTAAATAACAGCCAATGAACGGACGGCGTTATAGCATGCTTCGCCGAGTTCACAGACAAGCCGACTTTATAATGGAAATAAAGTCGCTGTAGAACGGTTTCTTTGATGTGCTCGCTGAAAGGACAAGTAGACGTCTCTCCAGTCAAAACAATCACGGCTACTCACAACTTGAGTTCAAAGGAAATGAAATATACGACACATTGCTGGCATCTAATTTTTTCAAAGGGTCATCAGGTCACGAAGGCTGTTCAGAATGTATATTCATAAACGACTGGTCTTAGTTCTGACGAATTCGTTTTCTGTCATGGCTCGGATTTGTCAGACAAACCATGACTAGGGATGATGCAGATGTTCATCAGTGATGATGACTCAGGGTTGACTTTTGGCAGTTATCTTGATATTTCTGCAGATGTCCAATGGTTATGATGACTCAGGGTTGATTTTTGGCAGTTATCTTGATATTTCTGCAGGTGTCCAATGGTTATGATGACTCAGGGTTGATTTTTGGCAGTTAAATGTGAATTACTGCCTATGTCCATCAGTGATGATGACTCAGGTTTGACTTTTTGGTAGCTAGCTTTGTATTTCTGCAAGGATACACATTTGTGTTCATAATTTCCCTTTCTCATATTCATATTGTGAAGGGTCAAATGAGTCTCTGTTTACTCATCACGTAATTGCGTGGGGAGGGGGATCATGGGGAGTGGTGTGAAGTGGTGGGGGGGGGGGCATCTTTAACTTTGATATATATCATAGTTTAACTTTTGGTCGTCATGAAAAATAAAAATGGGAAATTAAGCTTTCTCCTGTGAAGCCTCTCCACTTGACATTTCTGCTTATTATTTATATTTATATTATTTTTATTATTATTATTTAGCTGAGTTGGTATTGCATTGTTTTGATAATCAATTGCTTGCACAATCGACCCGGCCAATTGTGACATCGCAGACACATATTTACTAAATGTATATTCAGTTATGGTTAATATATAATCAATTTGTTAGATATTTCTCTGTCATCTGTTGTCTAGCAGCATACCATGTCATGTTATATACTGACACATATTTATAATATTCTCCATAATTTAGAAAACTAGAACTAGACGAGAACTGACATAGAACATCATCGACCTTGCTTTTGGAACTATACGGGCCAGTTTTGCACCGTATGAAAGAAATGCCGGGGAAATGTTTTCTTTTCCGTGTTGTTGATAGACCTATAATTATAAAAACATCAACAGTCGAACAATGTCCGCACAAGTGTGCATATGTATGCTTTCTATACATTTATCGACAGCCCTGTCGCACAGTGGATTGTGGTGCGTGTTAGATTGCCAATATATTTCCACGTCACGTGACGCTCGTCTATTTCACTATCATGTTGGGGAGTATGGGAGAAACCTAGCTTAGCTTTATATACGCTAAACTTATACCCCCTCTTTACCCTGGACTTTTAAGTTCTACGTGTTTTATTCTAATGTTTCATGGAGCTCAATAATGGAACAATGGCTAGACGACATATCCTCGGACGACGAAGGTAAGTGGATTCATTAAGTTTTTAATTTTCATTATCCTTTTGCGAGCTATGAGCCCTTGCACTGTGGAGACTGATCCGTGGTTAAAATCCGGACGCATGGCTATATAGTATAGGATGCGGCCAACGTTATCTTGGCTTTCCATTGTATCGCCGTTTTGACATTGCACAGAATGATATCGCCGACAAGAGAGAGCTATACCCGATGAAATCGCTCAGCTAAAATAGATATTGACAACCTGACAAATCGAAAACAACATATTACCAACTCGACTCCTGTTAGCGGTCGTACAGAAACATGTTTGGCTGGAAAGGTGGCACCCTTACCATTACTCGTGGAAAGTCGGAGTGTATATTATCTTCAGCACACGGATAACACTCACACACATATACACGACCATCACTTCTGATTTTCAGCATTTCCTGCCAGAAACGCAGTAACACAATAACATGTTATAACTTCCTGTCTAATAGTATTGGATTTCTGTTACCATGCATGATGTACCGTTCCAGTGGCTACACCCATGTTCTAATTAGCAAATATTACTGATTGACATTGCTAGAAGAGAATCAGTCAATCAATATAATTACTAGCCATTTTGCTTCAGCGTTTATCGACTGGTTACTTCGTATAATTATTTGTGATAGGTTTGCCAGAGCAATTTGTTACGGTAGACCAGTGATAATATATGATTTAAAATACTAATTGTATCTGGTGTTTTGTATACGGTATTTGAACTGCCACTACCTGTGATATGTTCTATACTACATTTGGTTGGTTGATTGAAGTTTAACGTCGTACCTAACCTTACTGGTCACACGGCGACGATGACCCAAACAAACATACCCTAACAAAACCCTAACCTAACAAAAACCTAAAACCTTTCCCATATTGACCGTACTACCTGTGATGTGTCCTAGTCCTGCACTGCCTGTGATATGTCCTAGTCCTATACTACCTGTGGTATGTCCTAGTCCTATACTACCTGTGATATGTCCTATACTATCTGTGGTATGTCCTAGTCCTATATGATCTGTGATATGTCCTAGTCCTATACTACCTGTGGTATGTCCTAGTCCTATACTATCTGTGATATGTCCTAGTCCTATACTACCTGTGATATGTCATAGTCCTATACTATCTGTGATATGTCATAGTCCTATACTACCTGTGATATGTCATAGTCCTATACTATCTGTGATATGTCCTAGTCCTATACTACCTGTGATATGTCATAGTCCTATACTATCTGTGATATGTCCTAGTCCTATACTACCTGTGATATGTCATAGTCCTATACTACCTGTGATATGTCCTAGTCCTATATTACCTGTGATATGTCATAGTCCTATACTATCTGTGATATGTCCTAGTATACTACCTGTGTTATGTCCTATACTACCTGTGATATGTCCTAAACTGCCTGTACTACCTGTGATATGTCCTAGTCCTATACTACCTGTGATATGTCATAGTCCTATACTATCTGTGATATGTCATAGTCCTATACTACCTGTGATATGTCCTAGTCCTATACTACCTGTGATATGTCATAGTCCTATACTATCTGTGATATGTCCTAGTCCTATACTACCTGTGATATGTCATAGTCCTATACTATCTGTGATATGTCCTAGTCCTATACTACCTGTGATATGTCATAGTCCTATACTACCTGTGATATGTCCTAGTGCTATACTACCTGTGGTATGTCCTAGTCCTATACTACCTGTGGTATGTCATAGTCCTATACTACCTGTAATATGTCCTAGTCCTATACTACCTGTGATATGTCATAGTCCTATACTATCTGTGATATGTCCTAGTCCTATACTACCTGTGATATGTCCTAGTCCTATACTACCTGTGATATGTCATAGTCCTATACTATCTGTGATATGTCCTAGTCCTATACTACATGTGATATGTCATAGTCCTATACTATCTGTGATATGTCCTAGTCCTATACTACCTGTGATATGTCATAGTCCTATACTACCTGTGATATGTCCTAGTGCTATACTACCTGTGGTATGTCCTAGTCCTATACTACCTGTGGTATGTCATAGTCCTATACTACCTGTAATATGTCCTAGTCCTATACTACCTGTGATATGTCATAGTCCTATACTATCTGTGATATGTCCTAGTCCTGTACTGCCTGTGATATGTCCTAGTCCTATACTACCTGTGGTATGTCCTAGTCCTATACTACCTGTGGTATGTCATAGCCCTATACTACCTGTGATATGTCCTAGTCCTATACTACCTGTGGTATGTCATAGTCCTATACTATCTGTGATATGTCCTAGTCCAGTGCTACCTGTGATATGTCCTAATTCTATACTATCTGTGATATGTCCTAGTATACTACCTGTGTTATGTCCTATACTACCTGTGATATGTCCTAGTTCTGTACTACCTCTGATATGTTCTATACTATACCTGCGATATGTCCTATATTTATTAATTTGCAGAAACAGTTGATTTCGAATAATGATCCCCTAATAAATTTATCGGTTTCATCTTTCCTGAAACAAATTAGAATTTAGAGTATTGACCGTTAACAGAAATGTTCTCTTGGACGGATAGAAAGGTGACAGTCGATGGAGGGGGGGGGGGAGGTGGTCATGACCAAAAGCTGTATATTTTAGTACAACTAATAAGAAAAATTATCACGTAGTTTTAACAAAAGGGAAAGATGGGTCTAGTTGTCCGTTATTAATTAAACTGGTTACGATTCTCTATTTACGTGCGTTCCCGGTATAAAAATCCCGCATTGAAGCGCAGGCCATAGCGAATCCCGACCTGGATCTTCGGACATGACTCTCACTATGCTTTACTGATCAAAAGGGGGATCTCTTCAAATCTGGCCGATAGAGCCATGAAAATATAGTGTACTAGATCGATCCAAACGTCAGCGATATTGGCGGGAAGCATGTTGATCTATGATGTTGCAGCTATAGAGTTTAGACCTGATAGAAAGCCCGTACACGATCAACTAAATATGCCCAGCTTTTACTAACACGTTCATTGCTTAAACATACACTAAATATTGTTCAAAAAGTCGATTGCCTGTGCAAGGAAAGAAGAGGGGGTAGACAGCCTATCGATCTAGTTATATACGAGTCTGCGTGTTAACACAGTTCGCGGACCGATTTCCCCTCTCTTTCCTACACGCTAATTTGCTCTATGTACGTAGGAGACGCATAACGATGCTAGCTGCCATTATTTAGCGACGGTATCTACGCTTTGATTGGACTTCTGGCAGAACAAGTGACGTCACAGCTACTTGATCAATCTCCAGTCCTATATTGTGATTGTAAATTTATGGCCGGGTTTTTAGTAGCGCATCTCTGCAAATAATCAGGCCGGTTCCTCTTATATATTAGACTGTGCGTAGCCTACAGATCTTTACCTTGCGCGATATTGTCGTTCATCTGAAGATAGAACTATCGAGTTTTTACCAGCCACAGATAAGTACCTGCGGCCTGTCGGGATATACCGTTTTAAATTATGCATGCACTAATCGACAAAAATTCCTTTCATCCATCGTGGTTTTGCGAGGCAATTTTATCTGCTACTCCAATCACGGAAAACATACACGGGAACTTTTGAACCGAGGAGGACGAATCCACCTATCTATATAATTTTTACATTAGGCCTTCTGTTGGTTCATGCATAAACTGTATTCATACACTGAATGTTCAGGCAAAAGCAGTATAACTCGCTGGAAGTTCAGGTACTAACGGACAGAACTCATGTTGCCTTAGATTAACCCTACCTGCCCGGGGGGTGGGGGGGGGGGAGGGGAGGGGGCACGTTGCCCCACGCCTGTTGGTCTTTTTGCTCCTCTATCCGGAACGAAAACAACTTGAGAACTTACACACCGTGACCTTGTATTTAATCATATTGGGGTCATTTTGAACCTATTTGCATACCACCAAGCAAAGGATAATGGGTAAAGTCAAAATGGCGACCATGTGGGATACCAGAAATGCGATGATTTCGTAATATTTCTTCAAAATAAGAAAATTGGGCAAAAGCTATTTAATGTCACATCAGATTATTACTAATTTACTATTATTTTCTAATTTATAATGCAGTTTTTGCGAAGAAAACATACATAAAAAAAATGAAAAATCTGATCGACAAATCGTCCAAAATGCCTTTTTTTAAATGACGTCACTGTGACGTCATCTTGGCGACCATCTGGGATTTTTTACATTTTATATTAGAGCTTGACCCAAAGATATAGTGTTGTAAGTTTCAGCACTCTCGCCGTTAATAGGGATAGCGAAAATATATAGGGACCGGTGCATGGGGCACTTTCCACCCCTCCCCAGGCTGCGGAATATCCCAAATCACCCAGGCCAGATAGGGTTAAGAGGATGATGCAGTTGCAATTATTTTGAAAGTCGTGTAACAGGAAAGAGTCTCTTATAGAGTGTATTTTGTTTGAATATAGTAAAGTCGTATACAAAATGTTCGCTGTCCCATGGAGAATCCCACTGTAACATGCTTCACCTGCAAGTATATCTACATTTTTAAAAAACCCAAACAGTTGTTCTTAGGACTTCCAGCAGAAGTCTACAAAGCGTAAACACGATATATTGAAAAGCATTTAAGAAAATTATATATCGAATGTGCTACAACAAAGACATGTGTTAGACATGGAAATTATTTTGGGAAATATTAAAAATAAAAAAAATTCCGTGTCAGTAATTCTCAGTCAAGAAAGGAGGTGTTCGCTTTAGATGGATATTTTTCCCTTCAGAGTCGCTCTCTGCTGCTCTATTGTCTCGCTCCGAGCCGGCCGGTAAATTGTGACGTAATGCTCAGGTATTCCTCAACTCTTGGTCAGACAGGCGAGGCCAGTCAAATGGGAAATTCTGGTTCATATTCTCATACTGTTACCATTGGCACATATTGGCACATGCATAATCAATTGGGAAAGCAAGCTTCACCACATGTTGAGGGTCATTTCCTTAATAAAGGCCTTGATATAAGACAAGTTTAACCTTACAACTTTTCAATTCATAGTTACAACTTTCCGCTGCCCTAAGACGAAATTATATGTGTAACAATTAATTTTTTGCACTGCTGGATCGTCAGAATATTCAAATACTGACTGTGTGTGGAGTTGTTTGTGTGCAATTCTATTGGCGAATTATAATAAAATAAGGGATTATGTTCGTTAGTGGTTCGCTGTCTTTATTTAACTTTAAAGTCCAAAATGATGAAGATGGGAGAAAAAGGAAAAAATGAAGAATTTTTTTTTCGGGGATTTGGGGATTCGAACCAAAATGTTGGTTTTCTTTTAATCTGTAGTCCGACACTGTAACCATTCGGCCAAGCAGCTGTTACAATTATCAAAATGAGGAATCATGTGCCGAATGGCGGTGAACTACGCCCTTTCAGAGCATTACAAGCGTGTTGGCATATTTCAATATCATGAAAATATGACACCTTTAACCAAAACGATTATTCAGTATCATTTTGGATCAAACCCACCGCATTTCGATATGTAAGACTCGTTTTGGTTAAAGGTGTCATATTTTATATATGAATGGAATTCCCTTCAAGAATATCAACAAAAATTGCAAAAACAAACAAATGCTGATTTTCTAAGACTCGTAATATTTTTTTGACAAATCTCTTCTCGGTGAAAATTGAGAATATGAAAATTCAGTATTTTCTCTCTCAAGCTAATAACTTTTAAAGTAAACGAGAGGAAATTATATTTTCGGTTTATAAACGCAACACACTAAGGAAAAAAATACGGTCAAACCGAACACCTCCTTTTGTGTGAATTGACATTTGATTATGCAGCTTCATTTAAGACAGGCAAAATCATGGCAGAGTGTAAATAAATGAGCAACAATAGGCAGTTGTATTGAATAGAAAGAATCCAGGGCATTTCTCCCACTGCATGTCTTGGATAACTCGACACAGTCTTGGACTCTCCTTCATATTGGCTGACACGAATTATCACTGCCTTTAACAATTACGTTGGCACAGTAAATGATAAAAAAAATCTTTCAAACATACTTTTCAATGCAGTTTTCTTATGTAACATTGTCTTTGATGTCGCAGAGACAAAATAGATTTTTAAAAGTCAATATTGTGTGATTACTCTTTGTGGAATTTTTCTGGCAGTCCTAAGAACAATTGTTGTTTTTGTGGATTTTTATCTATGTAAATATACTTGAGACATTGGAACATGAATATGACTTTACTATATTCAAACAGAATACACCAAATCTTACACGACTTCCAAATAATTGCCACTAAATCATCACATTAAGTGATCATTCTCTCCTATGTGTTAACACAGAATGTCAATGATGTAGGATATTGTACGGTGAAACATCTCCGATATTTTTATGATATATGTGAATGTGTGTAACTCGTAGTGTATTTAATGAAAAGGTTAATTTAGAGTATAGTGGTAATTGTATATCTACTCCAAACGTACATTAAGTTACTTGCAAGTGGCCATGCCACATTTTAAGGAAGAAAGGTTATATTTTGGGGAGAAATAGGTTTCAGTAGCCAGTGATATTTCACAGTTGTTCCCGAATTCTAGTACCAGCAACTATGCAATTTGAAATTTATGTCACGTTTGGCAATGAATCTCGAATAGCTCTGGGATTGTCCCTGAATTTGACAACCCCATCCTGAAATTCAGGCCCACATTTCGGCATGATTTGTTCAGGGAGAGCCAATTCGTGGACGAGTTCAGCAATAATCACTGAAATTCAATTGTAGTCAGCATCTATCATTCAGGGAGAATCAAATGAAAATGAGGAATTTTCCCTGAATTATTTTAGAGTTGGTATATTTATATTAATTGTATGGAGATACGTCTTTGCATTCCAGGTCTGCCTTCATGTTGCGATACTAAGTTCTCTTATCGGAGAACTCAATCTTCATACACAATTCGGCTTCTCCGTGTGGACGGAGAAGTCGACGTGTGTATGTAGATGGAGAACTCATGTGGAAGGACCCCGGACGTTCCTATGTGTGCAACCACTGTGAATGAACACTATTCAATAATTCAATGAGGAAACGTGCGCTTGCTGTTCAGCATTCTCAGTTCATCTTCTAAGACGAGCTGGGGAGACCATCTCAGAAAGAGATAGTAGATATTCAATGCATAGCTTGCTAGACTCGATCTTATTGGTCAATTTGGTTCTAGTTATAACCTAAACGAATCTTGCTTTGATAAATGCCGATGAATGAGTTTACAGCAGTTGCCGCCGTCTTGCTTTCTTGCGATACATTAATAGACTGATTATCCCCCGCCTATCATCACCAGTTCGCTGAATAATCTCCAACTCTCAACCTTTAGTGACGACAGCCGAGCAGCCAACCACTCGGTAGCGGGGATATTCAAACAAAATGTGTGTTCAAACTAAATTCAGACTTCGCTTATTCGCTTGTTTTATCTTGAAAAACTATAATTCAGGGTCCATACATTGCAAGTCTCGTTCCGCTCTCGCCGGACAGCTTCGGGATCTGGGTTACGAAGACTCCAAATTTCCATAGATAACGTGGTAATTGGCTGTGGCAAAGCTTCGTTGACTAAATCTGCTAAATTTCCAAATTCATCCTCTCTATGGCTGGAGGTAAAAAAAAAAGCACCTGCCTTCGATCAAAATGGTCGCCATCCACATATGTCCGTTGCTTGGACAGTAATATGTAGGAAACCAGTCTATTATATCGTTTGACCCTGTGTGTCGGACTATGGTATTAGCAATCGATCAGGCAAACAGAGAACACTTTGACGTTATTGTGTCCTCGACTTTTGTCCCGAGCTATCATCATTACCATCTTCAGACCTCAGCTGATATTTGTATAAGATCTTGCTACCTCTCGAGCCCGGAAATCACTATAGCGGCTGGAGGCGTTGTGCCAACAATAAACATGGCGCAAGACCGTAAATTGTCGAGTACAAATAATTAACTCCCCCTCGAGCAACGATGTAAGAAAATCTCAGCAATTTCCTTCTGAATTGCGTATTAAACCTATCCGAAAATCGTTCACTTTTGGTGTGGTTATATGTATGTGTCACCAAGAATTTAACCCTGTGAACTAAAATTTCCGGCATAGAGACAGGAAATTTCAATAAGTATCATAATGAAATTTAGCTTGCACTCCAAATAAAGGCACTCTCCCTGTTCGCGAGGTAACCCTTTTGACCTAAAAAAAAGTCTGTCGTGTACCATTTACGATAGAGATGCGTGGACTACTTTCTCTGTCGTGTACCATTTACGATAGAGATTCGTGGACTACTTTCTCTGTCGTGTACCATTTACGATAGAGATGCGTGGACTACTTTCTCTGTCGTGTACCATTTACGATAGAGATGCGTGGACTACTTTCTCTGTCGTGTACCATTTACGATAGAGATGCGTGGACTACTTCTCTGTCGTGTACCATTTACGATAGAGATGCGTGGACTACTTTCTCTGTCGTGTACCATTTACGATAGAGATTCGTGGACTACTTTCTCTGTCGTGTACCATTTACGATAGAGATGCGTGGACTACTTTCTCTGTCGTGTACCATTTACGATAGAGATCGTGGACTACTTTCTCTGTCGTGTACCATTTACGATAGAGATGCGTGGACTACTTTCTCTGTCGTGTACCATTTACGATAGAGATGCGTGGACTACTTTCTCTGTCGTGTACCATTTACGATAGAGATGCGTGGACTACTGTCTCTGTCGTGTACCATTTACGATAGAGATGCGTGGACTACTTTCTCTGTCGTGTACCATTTACGATAGAGATGCGTGGACTACTTTCTCTGTCGTGTACCATTTACGATAGAGATTCGTGGACTACTTTCTCTGTCGTGTACCATTTACGATAGAGATTCGTGGACTACTTTCTCTGTCGTGTACCATTTACGATAGAGATGCGTGGACTACTTTCTCTGTCGTGTACCATTTACGATAGAGATTCGTGGACTACTTTCTCTGTCGTGTACCATTTACGATAGAGATGCGTGGACTACTTTCTCTGTCGTGTACCATTTACGATAGAGATGCGTGGACTACTTTCTCTGTCGTGTACCATTTACGATAGAGATGCGTGGACTACTGTCTCTGTCGTGTACCATTTACGATAGAGATGCGTGGACTACTTTCTCTGTCGTGTACCATTTACGATAGAGATGCGTGGACTACTTTCTCTGTCGTGTACCATTTACGATAGAGATGCGTGGACTACTTTCTCTGTCGTGTAGCACATATATGCATTCAACAAACACAAAAGAATAGCTTGCATTCACATTACAGAATCTATATACCCATATAATCCAAACCTGTCGAGGACGACAGATAAATTCTTCAAGAGTGATTCTCAACTAGCTCACTGGGGCATAGACCCCAGCCATATTTGGACAAGATTCCCACCCGAGCAGCACACCGCCGGAAATGACATCATATACAGTAAAATAGATGTTTGTCGAACATTCCGCTTACTTTTCAATTGTGCATAATACCTCTGTTGCCCTAGCGTTAAAAAGAATAATTTAGAGATTATTTCCACCGTTTATATGAAAGTAGTTTGCTCGTGTGCAAAACTGAAGATGTCCGGTCGGATTCAAACTGAACCGTGGGTGCGTAGATTTTCCACTATGTGGCATAGTCACGTCGTAATTGTCACCTTCCGATAGTGGGGGCAGGGGTAAAATGGAGTTGGCCTGTGAAACGGGGTATGCGCTGTGGGGCGGTTGGAATGATTCTGTGTAACGTCAGAAGAACACACCAGCTTGCACATGTGTAATAATACCGGAAGTTGGTTGAGACATGTACAAGAGGTTATAGACATGTGTACGACTCTTCATGGGAGCACTCAACATGCAAGCTCACTATGCTAATACTGAAAAATAGCACTGAGCCAATCGTAACTGTCTAATTTCGGAGGTGGGCAGATTTCGTCCCGTGTGGGCCTTTCTTTCACTGAAAGGAATTGTCAAAAAATCAGTAACGCTAAAAAATATACTGGATTGTTCTGCTTTGCTTGTTCCCGATCGAGAATGATTCACTGTTGTTGTCACTTACAACCCACATATGAACTTCTGGAACCACACAGAACAAGCATATTTTTTCAGCGCATTTGGAAAACCCCCATCTTCACATTTTCAAACTAAATACTACACTAACGTTCGATGTAGTGTTAGACTTGGGTCAGCGAAGATGGAAAACCCCCTGTAGCATGATTGTATCCATCCTCGCGAGCCAGTGTAACAATCGATAGATTACGATCGATACACTGGCTTGGTTAGGCACCGATAGCGGTTCTGGATATAAATAACTCGAGAGCTTTCAACCAATCAGTAAGCGCGCTAAAGCAGCTCATCAGGCCAATGCGCAGCGAGGTTTGAGTTTTGACTGGTTTGAATTTCATCGCCGGCCAGACTACCTTTGAAGTTAGGCTGAAATCGACATCGGGTGTCAATCGAAAACCGCAGGCTTCAGATACCGACGCCCTAATTGAAAACAACCGCTGGGGATGAAATGTACGAGATTGAATAATACACGCAACGACTCAGAACTCATCCGTTTCACTAAAAAGGTCCAGGTAAACCCTCTGCGAGAATTTAGAGATTACCTGGACTTGTGCAGATGGATTGTATCTAGTTTGTAGCGCGCGGTTGCGGCATCTAAGGCGCGACTGTCGATCATGCATATTTTCGAGCTCAACCGTAGCATAGATCAAATACGTTTCGGCGTGTTGATAAAGGTCAGATGATGTTCGTCGTCCTGATCAGTTTGCGAAGGAGGGAGCATCTGCGAGTTGTACGACAGACTATAATGTGATGGTTCACGTGTAAGTCAATATGTGGCAAGTGGTATAGTTCCAGGGAGACTAACAGCCTTGATATGAAAATACCAATGTATTTTGACCTCATCTACGGTATTCGTTCATATATAGCTTACATGGGTCACACGGTAATGTTCAGAATATCTCAGGTGTATCGATTGTCAATGTTTCAGTGTCCTGAATGAATATAACTAAATCTCGTTAATATATAACCATGATAACTGATTATCATTTCTAAATTCAACGAGACTTGGGACACACAAGACAACACGAAAAGCGGGATAGTACATATCAGTTTGACAGCATGGTCTTGTCCGATTTTTTAAATAATATGGATAATTTTCAAAATCGTATGGAAAATTAACGAAATTCGGCTGATTAATTCTGACATTCTATAGCACACATTCAATGATCTCTTTCTCTAAGGGAACATTGAGTGATCCACGTCACTTTCAACAATTATTCAGTCATGTGATGACGATATGGCGACATGCATAGACCGGTCCCAATGCCGCCTCACCGACACATCATGCCCTAGACATGATGCTTGACCAGTCGCATTATCCTGACGCCTTGATATTTCCTCCTGATGCTGAGCGCCAAGCGAGGAAGCAACATGTTCCATTTTTTTAAGTCTTAGTCAAGACTTGGCTCTGGATCGATCCCAGAACCTCCCGCTTGCCAGGCGGACGCTCTAACCACCAGACCATAGCAATGCTACCTTAGACAACAATAATCGGATGATATCTGACAAGTAATGATCAAGATTTCTTAACATAATATGCGTAAGTGAGGTGCGATTATATTTCTGACACCAATTACGAGGCTGTGTCGATGCATATTCGCTTAGAATTTAATTAATAATTATCAGGGTAGGCGCCGCGGAGCATATTCAAAAGTGGGGGGGGGGGCTGACCCCCATCTCGACCATAAAGTGGGGGGGGGGGCTGAAGTCGCCCCTAGATAGGGCTTATAACATTACAGCTCCGAAAAGTGGGGGGGCTGAGCCCCCCAGCCCCCCCGGCTCCGCGGCCCCTTTTATACTGTCTCGCATGGGTCATTCTCTGCAAAATGATACCAAAGAGGGCTATATCAGTCCATATATCTACTGAAACGCGACGATAACTTTACTACGTACTTTGTTTAATATAACACATTGGTATAAATTAGCCATATATGACCAATATTTGCCGTGGGATAACAGGAAATGATATATCGGTTTCTATATTTGATTGAGAACCCCATGAGAAAAGACACGTATATTACAGACTGGCTGAACCTTTGGTATGCCTTGCGTTACGCCCCCATGGGTCTGGTCATCAATAACACATACATGTGTGTAATCGCTAAATGCCAATTTATTCGTATAAATTTGAAGTTCCATAACTACCGTGGTTAAAATCCTGCGATTGGTCCAGCGGATTAGTATTACAAGCGTCTAGTCCGTCATTCATAATTCAGCCGTCGTCCATTAAAGACTATCCGCGTCCATAATCCAAAGACCTATTCCATATTCCATATAACAGTATTAGCACCAAATTCAAAAAGACAATGTATACATAAACTTGTATACATTTCCTGCAAGAGAGAAGCGGTCAACAGTTTTCAATGATGCCGACAAGACATCATGAGGTTCCGAAAATATAATATCCGTATCGCTGATCAGTATTCTTAATTCATAATAATCGTAGTAAAGTCGTCATCCAGAGAATGATGTATCTCAGTCACGCTTTGATTGTATAACGTATACAATGGAAATACTCGACACAGAAAAAAATGTATTCTCTGAGACGGATCCTAATGGGCTGTAAACAGAAGGATGAGACGAAGGCAGCTGCAACCGTTACGAAATTTACTTCGTGAAGAGGGGCGGGGGTGAGACTATAACTGTATGCCTTATATGGAGCGAAACCAGTTCTTCAGCCACACAATCTATTCCATTCGAAAGAAAATGCTGAGACGTTGGAATATGAAGGAGATTATAATTTCTCCACACATAGAGTGTGGGCAGGCCGGATTCCCTTTTTATTGCGATTTTCCTCGTATTCCTTCCTTTTAACATAATGAGAGCCTTCCCCCATTTGCTCAAGCAAGCGGTCGTCTGTGAGGTGGCGGCAATTGCCAAAGTCATGTGAGTAATGTTGTTAAATTTGGCTTATGGAGCGGATGTTCTGGCGTTTCTGCTGATTGATTACTAAAGAGGCATTCTGGGTACGAGAATCGCGTGAGATTAGGAAGATATCAGCTTTGATTAGCTTCAAACTTGATCTGGCTCATGGGAAGCGGACTGGGACACACAATATTCCCCCGTTCGCTGGTGTCTTATTGTATCAGCTTTAATTTAGCTCTTCCATAATCCGGGATTTATTTTATTAAGCTGTCCTCACCAATTTCCCGGGTCGACTGTGTGTGATCGATGAAATGCCTACAGTGCAAGAAACGTGTCAGCTGGCATTCCGATCTCCTCTCCAACTGCTGTACACATATCAGTGCATACATATACACGCAAAACTCGACAAAGGGTTAATTTGGAGGTTAAGCAACTTTAGTCTTATCAGTACCCAGGCATTCCTTCTGGTAAACCCTTGGTTGCTAAATATGCAAATCTTAGATTAAAAGGGTTAATTTAGAATCCACTTAATTTGAATCTAGACCCATTAAGAATGGGCTTTTGCAGAAAAAGCACTGTATCACGGATATCTTCCAGTTTTAAGAGCTCTTGATTGGTGAATTCAAATGGAAATCTGGTATCTTCATTGACCGTAGAGAAAATTGGAACAAAATCTAGCCGATCTTAGAGTTTCTCTAAAGGTTCATTATCCACGAGTACATTTTCTATACACACTCTTACGAGCTGTTTCGTTCTGGTTTATTTCGTCAATACTTTAACATTTTTTTTATTCTTTAGCGTTTCCCATCACAGTAAAAATATGGTTACGTAGTTAAGAATTTCTATGACAAGGAAGATATATTCTGGGTTACTCCGGAGAATCGCTGATCCTTCCATATAATTATCTCGCTCTGTGAATATATTTTGAACTGTGCATATATATCTTGTTCATATATCTTGATTAGTCCATAATCTATCCTTACATCTCGATCTTCCCTCATATACTGATTTGTCCATCATTGATATACCTTAATCAGTCTTAATATCTGTATATCTTGATGTTCTCATATATTTGATTGCCCATGTATCCATGAAATACATATATCTTGATCTGTGAAGATGACTTATTCCAGTAAAACCTGTCCGTGTATCTTGATATGTAACGCACCTCGATATGTCCACAGATCCTGTTCTGTCCACACATCCTGATTTGTCCACACATCCTGATTTGGCAACAGACCCTGATCTGTCCACATATCCTGATATGTCCACAGACTCTGATCTGTCCACATATCCTGATATGTCCACAGATCCTGATCTGTCCGCAGTCCCTGATCTGTTCACATATCCTGATATGTCCACAGATCTTGATATGTCCACATATCCTGATATGTCCTCAATGCCTGTTCTGTCCACAGATCCTGATAATTCCACAAACTCTTATCTGTCCACATATCCTGATATGTCGATCCACACATCCTGATTTGTCCACAAATCCTGATATGTCCACAGACCCAGATCTGTGCGCACATCCTGATATGTCCACAGACACTGATCTGTCCACAGATCCTGATTTGTCCACAGACCCTTATCTGTCCACTGATGTCCACTGCCCCGGGCCTGTCTGCAGATCCTGATATGTCCACACGCTCTGATTTTTCCACAGATCCTGATCTGTCAACATACCCTGTTCTGTCCACAGATCCTGATATATATCTACAGATCCTGATATGTCCACAGATCTTGCTCTTCCCATAGATCTTGATATGTCCACTGATATTGATCTGCTCACGTATCTCATGATCTATCAATATTCTTGATCTTATCGATCTGTCCGCATATTCAGTAACTCAATCTATTAAATATTGTGGAACTGAATTATCGCGAAAATAATTTCAACAAAAATTAAAATGAAGAACCGCAATTTTCAAGTCTATCACCCACATTGTCTACAAAGAAAGTTCTTTTTTGGGGGCAAACTAAATTTAAAATTTCCTGCATGAAAAAAACAACCGCTAGAAAACACCCTGTCTCGATATCTGTTTATCTTGATCCAGCTACATGTGTCTTGATGTATCCAGCCATCTTGATGTGTCCAACCATCTTGATGTGTCCAACCATCTTGATGTGTCCAACCATCTTGATGTGTCCAACCATCTTGATGTGTCCAGCCATCTTGATGTGTCCAACCATCTTGATGTGTCCAACCATCTTGATGTATCCAGCCATCTTGATGTGTCCAACCATCTTGATGTATCCAGCCATCTTGATGTGTCCAACCATCTTGATGTATCCAGCCATTTTTACCTGCTCATGTATTTTGATTCCTTCACGTATCTGATCTCCATACATCGTGATAAGTTTGGGTCTAGATTATTTTTCCTGGCATAACAGCGAATTTCTAATTTAATCTAATCTAATCTAACAGCAATTCAGTATATGATTTTGCCAACAAAGTTTATCAGCATCATTTTACCACTATCAGATATCAGCCTAGAAGTTGTTTTTGTGACGGCTGACAGATTTGTTCAGATATATGATTCTGTGTGAACTAATTAATATGTTTCAATATATCTCTCTGGCCGGAACACCTGTGGCTTTCCGAAAATGACCGAAGTATATCGAATGATCCTGCTGGTCATATACTGATTATACTTACACGCTGCTCACGAAACCGGATCACATGCACGTTTTCGTCGTGTTTTAATTATCCTACTACCACCGGCGATGTTTTCCTAAGCCTAGTGTATATGTTTTTCGTTGATGATTAATGAGTATTTTATCTACCAGTAAATGGAAAAATGATGTTAGTGAAATATTTACTTTGAACAGTATTTTTATTTTCCATCTGCAGGAAAAAACGAACGTACATCATTCAATAACATCAAATATTCCAGTGTACTTCTTCATAATATATATTTGCACGTTTGATGTCACAGATTTACATTTCAAATTCCGTGTTCACATTATCGCCCATCTTAGTTAAATGCATAGATATGACTCTGCCCGGTAGGGATAATTGCATCTTACTCTATATGGCTAATACACATAGCTACCGCAGTACGATTGCGTACTAAGAGGAAGAAACGTGCGTAGAGGCGATGCGATAAATCGTTATAATTGTTATATTTACTTTCCAGTGCTGTATTAACACGTCGTGGCTTTGCGACAATGTGTTTACCCTTTAAGATATCGTACACCACATCAATTGCCCCCTTTGCAAAGCAATGAAAACGACGTTAAACCCTACTACTCACTCACTCACTCACGCAATCAACATATACAAAAAAAAACTCTATACGATTGACTGAATTCTCTGTGAAAATTTTCTTCACAGGCCATTGAAAATCCCAGGGTTTTTTTTATCATTTGAATTAACCAATCAATTACTTCAAGAGTAGTATATATTCCATGATGCACTGTCATTGCTATAAAACTCCACTGTCAATTTACTCCCGAAAACTTGCAAACTTAAGCTTCACACCTCAATATTATATCATCTCATTTAATCTTCGAACTTGATACACACAAAAACCGATTACATTAACAGAAAATTCAATTCTGTGATGGATGACGGATTGAATCTGTTAACAATTTTGTTATTTGATCATGATGATCATTCCGTATCACATGACAGAATATTTAGATGATTATTTAACGATATAAACAAATCTGATTTTCTCACTTCAGGCGACAGGTTTAATGACATAAAAAACTTAACAATAGAATTGTTATATTGACTCTCCAGTGCCGTATTAACACTTCAAGTGTCCCATGTAATATCCAGTGTGATATTAACACTTTAGTTGTCTTATTTACTCTCCAAGTCAACACTTCAACTGTCACATGTGCCATCTAAATGCGATATGAACACTTCAAATGTCATATCTACTCCCCAAGTGTCATAGCTTCACTTCAGCTGTCATTTTTATTTCCTCTTGAAATATTATATTCACCTGTCAAGCTCCTACATGTAAAATCTAGATATATCTTTTTAACTAAATGTAGCCCGAACCAACTTTCCCGTTAATGTCGTGTAGTGAATCACTGATATATCGTAAAACTACAAAACTATGTACTGGGCGACATATTTGATTGAAAGTCGTGTTTTATTATATTGCATTTATTGATCTGTAGATAGAGAACAATCTCTGTATGTAAAGGTAAATGTCGATCGGATGTACTGCGTTCCGTTACAGGCAGAACTATGCCAGTCATGTATGTATATACCTACACAGCCTGGCTCGGTGACAGCTTTCATAATCTGAGTCATGGTTTTCGTTTTAATGTTGCCGTGGTATATAATTTTCAGATATGACTATCGATCATAAAGTCGCAATACGGATTTTAATATCATCAACAAGCAGCTGATGGTTAGACGACATCATTAATATTGTTCATATACATATGTAGTAAATTTGGCCGGCTCATCTTCAGAAAACTGTATTCCCAATATTTTGTTGCAGTAAATGGCCCACCTTGCTGGAAAGACTGATTTGTTCTGTCAAATTTATCGGGAAAAAGAACACATGATGAGCGGATCGTTTTCAAACCAGCCCGCCTGACAGACATCCACTCTACAGAAACCGTAAAAGCCAAATTAGCCCATGGGGGTACCCGGCAAAAAGCATATCACAATGTTGATTTCTGCAGACATTGTTCTGGGGTTTTTTTTTGGTCAAATTATCCAGAAAGACTTCAAATATATATGATATCAGCCATTCCTTCCAAGGATCAATAACAGCTATTGCTTCTTCTGTACACAATTAATGGTGTCGTCTAACCTGATCCCCTGTAGACACTCATCACTCCTCATTGCGCATGATAGGGTTCCCATTTCCGGTTAGGCTTGTAATCTCGCTGCCTGCTAACTGAGCTATAAAACAAAGCTACATCTCTAATATTTGTAGGCGGACAGATTTCGGCCCGCGTGGCCTTGTCACTGAAAAAGCGCACAGTAAACCACTTATTAGAATATTCGACTCTTTCTGTTGTATTCTATTATATTTAGGTATTTAAAGATGGTACAGATTATATAATACTGCAACCTAATGTAGATCTATTTTTTGTCATATAGAAAGGGATCGTATAACAGTATTTTCGTTATTTTGGGATTATACTAACTTCGTATAGGACAGATTCTAGTGCTGAGTCTCGTGCGGGATTCGTACCAGTGACACCCAGAGTAAGACACCTAATCGCCAGCACTATATGTCGGCGATCTAAAACCACTCGGCCAACTCCCAAAAGATATATTCTTTTGGCATTTAGAAAGTGATCGTATAACAGTAGTTTCGTTATTTTGGGACAATGACTCGAATGTCACTGAGATGTGGATGCAAGAAATGGGTGCAAATGTTACTGAGATATGGAATTACTAGTTGGGTCTGAATGTTACTGAGATACGGAACTGCCCGACGATGAAAATGTCACAAAGATACGGCATTGTGCAAATCTTACTGAGATACGTAACGATTCAACCATGGAAATGCTGTACGAAAATACCGAATCACCAGCTTGTGCGGCGGATATACTGCGGATATTCGACGAGGAAAATGTTATTAAGACACGAAATCACGGGATGGGTGCAACTGTTACTGGAAAGAAACGGAACCACCCGTTGGTGGAAATGTTATTGAGATATGGAATCACGACATTGTAGAAATGTCATCCAATACGGAACCATCCAATGCATGGTGGAAATGTTACTAAGTTATGGACGAGATTGTGGAAATGTTACTTAGGTGCGGAACCATCCGATGGTGAAAATGTTATTAAGACATGGGATCACGAGATGTATTGAAATGCTAATACGGAACCATCCGAGGCGATGATGGAACTGTTACTAAGATACGGAATCACGTCGTGCTGCAAACGTTTCTGAGATACTGAACCGTCCGATTGTGCGTATGTTACTAAAGTACGGAATCTCGAGATGTTGCAAATGTTATATACAAGCATAGAAGGAAGAGACGGAAACACGCGATGGTGAAAATCTTCCTGGAATACTTATTCTTGAGATACTGAAACTTTAACCATCACGCGATGATGCGAATATCATTAAGGTATGGATTATAAACTACAGAATCGCGAGATTGTGCAAATGCCACCGTAATAAGGAATCTCGAAATGGTACAACTGTTACCGTTAGGTGCGCAATCACAAGGTTGTGCAATAGTAACTAAGATACGAAGTCCTGGGAATGTATGAATGTTACTGAGATACGGAGTCACGTGCAACTGCCACGTGCAACTGCCACTATAATTGAACGTACGGAATCACAAGTTTGTGCACATGTTACTGAGATACGGAGTCACATGCAACTGCCTCTATAATTGAACGTACGGAATCACAAATCTGTGCAAATGTTACCGAGATACGAAGCCATATGAATGTGGGAATGTCACCGAGATTCGAAGTCACGTGCAACTGCCACTATAATTGAACGCACGGAAACACAAGTTTGTGCAGATATTACCGAGAAACGGAGCCATGGGAATTTATGAAAGTTACTGAGATACGGAGTCACGTGCAAACGGCACTGTAATTCAACGTATATATGGAATCACTAGGTTGTGCAAATGTTACCGAGATACGGAGCCATGGAGATGTGTGAATATTACTGAGATACGGAGTCACGTGCGAATGTCACTATAATTGAACGTACGGATTCATACTTTTGTGCAAATGTAACGAATGTGTGAGTGCCACTGCGATACGGAATCACGTACGAATATCACTATATTTGTTTGTACACCAGGTTGTAATGACGTCACCGAGATACGGAGCCATGGGAATATGTTAATGTTACCAAGATACGGAGTCACGTGCGAATGACAATATAATTGAACGTACGGAATCACGATGTTGTGATAATGTCACCCAGAAACAGAGTCACGGAAGATGCAAATGTACCTAAGGTACAAATGGTGAACATGTTTAGACATAATGAATTGCGAGATTGTGGAAATGTTACTTCGATAATAAATCCGGAGATGACGCAAATACTACCGAGATATACGGCGCATTACTGCAGATACACATAATAACTCGATGTCACAATTCCTGGAGAAGCGATGGTGACATTGCTGCAGAAGTGACGAATCACGAATTGATGTCGAGTACCTTATCATTTGATTATGTGAGCAAGTTTTAAGGGGAGTGGAATGCTCCCTGATTGGTTCAGTTCCGCGAGCGAGAGCCAACCACAGCTGTGAGATTATGACAGTTGTCAATCACGTTTTGTTCAAGAAAGATGTGAGACTGTTGTCTACCTTCACTGTCCCAGATACATGACTTTCTCTCATAAACAGATTCTTTGTCTGCATATACAAAGAAGTGAAGGGGAAAAAGCTGCCTTTCCTGCAACAATTTAATGGTACTGTTTGAAAATCAACCAATCACGTGATTCCTAAAGCTGGTGCGTCTTTTTTCTTTTGTCTATTGACTTGTGTGACCAGACACACGACTTGTGTGACCAGACACACGACTTGTGTGACCAGACATACGACTTGTGTGACCAGACACACGACTTGTGTGACCAGACACACGACGTGCGTGACCAGACACACGATTTGCGTGACCGGACACACGACGTGTGTGACCGGACATACGACTTGTGTGACCAGACACACGACTTGTGTGACCAGACACACGACGCGTGTGACCAGATACACAACTTGTGTGACCAGACATACGACTTGTGTGACCAGACACACGACATGTGTGACCATGACACACGACTTGTGTGACCAGACGCACGACTTGTGTGACCAGACACACAACTTGTGTGACCAGACATACGACTTGTGTGACCAGACGCACGACTTGTGTGACCAGACACATAACTTGTGTGACCAGACATACGACTTGTGTGACCAGACGCACGACTTGTGTGACCAGACGCACGACTTGTGTGACCAGACGCACGACTTGTGTGATCAGACACACGATTTGTGTGACAAGACTTGTGTGACCAGACACACGACTTGAGACACAACTTGTGTAACCAGACACACGACTTGTATGACCAGACACACGACTTGTGTGACCAGACACACGACTTGTGTGACCAGACATACGACTTGTGTGACCAGACACACGACTTGTATGACCAGACACACGACTTGTGTGACCAGACACACGACTTGTGTGACCAGACACACGACTTGTATGACCAGACACACGACTTGTGTGACCAGACACACGACTTGTGTGACCAGACACACGACTTGTGCGACCAGACACACGACTTGTGTGACCAGACACACGACTTGTATGACCAGACACACGACTTGTGTAACCAGACACATTACTTGTGTGACCAGACACACGACGTGTGTGACCAGACACACGACTTGTGTGACCAGACACACGACTTGTGTGACCAGACACACGACTTGTGTGACCAGACACACGACTTGTGTGACCAGATACACGACTTGTGTGACCAGACGCACGACTTGTGTGACCAGACGTACGACTTGTGTGACCAGACACACGACTTGTGTGACCAGACACACAAGTTTTGATCCTTTCTTACATCAGGAACGATGATTTTTCATACTAGGATATCATTTCTCTTATAAGAAAAGATTCGTCTTCTTTCAAAAACGATGTTCTTAATGTAGTTTATCTTCTTCCTAAAACTTTCTTCTTGATGAATGTTTTTAAAGCGCATATTCAAAAAGGGTAATTGGGAAAAATGGTTACGAGCACTCATCATTTTTTATTGTAGTTGACGATCGTTACAATGTTGCAAACAGTATTAGCGATCGTTACAGTTGAAACATTAAAAGGACACACAAGTTATCAAACAGCTACACGGACATCCGTCCGTAAGGCTACAATTATCCGGACGATATCTCGGTTACTATTCGATTGAAAATTTCGCTTCGAAATTTACATGGATGCTGCTTGCAGAGGTGCAATGTCGGGGGTTTTGTGGGTTTCGTGGGTTTATTGCATTTATCGTAAACGATATATATATGATTGTCCGGCCCATATTCCGGTAAATAGTTAATGGATAACTTTGAAACTTACGTGAGAGATGCTTAGTACATTTTGGATGTCCACGTTTTTCTGCCCTTTTCGGTGATATTCCACGGAGTTCCACGGTACAGTACATTGTTGTATGGGCTGTATCTTCCTTATTAGTTGCAGAAGAAGTTTGAACGTTTCGTAGTCAATGCTTAGCATTATGTATTTGTGCTCTGTCATGTGTGCCTATCGGTTTCTTATTATGCAGATGTCAGGTTTGTCACCTGTTTCGATGATAGCTCCAGAGTTCTGGCCCTTTATTGTCAATATCAGTACATGTATATGCTATATAGGACATGTACGTTCTTGTCCGGACTGTATAATTCCCTGAAAGCTTTTCGGAGAAGTTTGATACTTACCTGATGATAACCTTGCCAAAATATTCACTAGAATGAGGATAATGGTCCTTCTTTCAAATAGTAGGATAATGCTCGGTGACCGAGCGGTCTAAGGTGTTTCGCTGGTGATTGCTAGCCTCACACCGCTAAACCAGTACGGGTTTGAGCCTAGAGGGTGCATGAGTGAAAGTTTGCCAGTTACTTGCCGACGGTCGGTGGTTCTCTCCTGGTACTCCGGCTTCCTCCACCATCCAAACTGGCTGTCACCAATGAGTGAAAAAACCTTGAGTATGACATTAAACCACATGCCCCCCCCCCCAAAAAAAAACTTTTCTATGTTGTAGCATAGGCAGAAACGAAAATCAACGACCTAGTGTCACGCCTCGGTGAGCACTTCTGTTTTTGCAATTGATATCGGGAAACCCGAATTGGTACAATCTCAGGTGAATGAGCTGCACTGACCACCTGTTCAGTTATACCACATTGACATGTACATGTACTGAATAAATTTCACAAGTGATCCAATAACGCGACAGATGTGTTTACCTGGATAACCTACAGATAATGAAGTGATGCAAAATTCAGTGATATTCCAGCGATACAAATCACCTCAGGGTAGAAATATTGTTGTGTTTAGAGATCAAAAGAGAGACAGAATGTATGAAAGGATATGTGACGTTTGCAAGGAAAAACTCGTGTATGACGATAATAACGTTGATACTTGTTTTTGTTCAAAGCCTGCCAAATAAGTACTAGTTTTCTTGTAGTTTAAATGCTGAAAGATCAGCCCCGAAAACAATTGCTATGGTCAATTGCATAAACTTGGATTTATATTTGTTCAGAGTTTGCTCCCCGAACTATTTCAGTAGCAAAAATATGACACCTCCAACCAAAGCCATTCTTGGTTGTTTTAATTATTCAAACGTCCCAATAAATTGTGTAATATAATTTTGATTTGAGGTGTCATATTTGTGTTACAAGAGAAACTTCTCCCTATAAATGTTGCGAAATATCGAAATAGGTTAAGGAGAAAATTTTGAACAATCAGAAATCTATTTTTATGCAATTCGCAATCCCAATTTTCTCAAGGCCGATATACAAACTATTTGGCAGGTTTTGGATTTAAAACAAGAATTACTTTATTACCGTCACACATAAAGGATTTCGTTTGCGTTTCGTACGACAGTATTATTTAGCATGCTTCATTAAAATTATATCGTCATACGATGGCGACGGCGATAGTAGAAGTCAAATATTGTATTTGACAAGTATATGTATATGGTATTCTTAGCATTCATGGATACTCGTCTGGTTTAATACATTGCACAGCTGGAGGATCGCCGAAAGCTGAATGCCATATGATGCCAAATCGTTTATGGATATTAATGGGGAATTTATTTTTATTTGCAGTTTTTTGTCAGTATGATTGCTCAGGCATTAGTAAAATTCTAAATGATACGATGCTATATTTTATATTTTTTCAAATGATGGTAAAATATGATCAAGTACAATTATGTGAAGATTGATATTTGCATTGCAATCGATGTTGAAGAGCCGTGCAGGTGAGGAGGTAATTTGGGATTTCAGCTTTCTCCGTAACAGAGGTTGATCCTATACCAGATTATCTCCGTAATGGATCACTCAACTACTTGTATTGGGTGTATATGTTGTTGTCATCGTTGGAGAAACGTAATTTTCCATAATTTATTATGCGGTTATATTATCCGTACTCCATCAACTAACAAATATAGTGGATGTGGGCTATACTCTGTTGTGGAGAACATGCGGTGTTATTACGAATATATTTTGCACATATTGAGACCGAAATAACCCCTTTCTGCCCCAAATGTAACAATAATTTGAATCAAATTTGTCAGTAAATCGACTCAAATATCTGTTCTTTCCACTATTCCTTGGCGTCCAGAGTTTAACCGTTTTCGAGCAAAACGGGTGTGGTCTGAACAATCACCATAGGCCTACTGACAACTGATATACATATGCGATAAGTAGTCTAAATAGCATCGCGGGATGTAATTAAAGAGTAACAAAATATTGTGAATATGGAACTGATTCGATCTAAGTGTCATATAGGACTTCGTCAATGAGCCGAATCGCTGTGCAACGCCCTCTTATGGATCGATTTCAGTCACTTTCCAATTATCCGATAGAGGGCGACTAACAAGGATGAGTTGTCTACCTTTATCAACGCTGAGGGCGGCTATAACGTTACTACAAGAATGGAAACAGGCACGAAATAAATTAATTACTTCTGGAAACATTCAACCACGACATTTTGGCTTACGCTCATTAAATCAGACTTTGTCCAGCGTCGCTTACTTACTCTCCTTGTCCAGGGAGTTAGGATTGAGGCTGATTAAATGAGCGTATCTATTCGTGTGGTTTCCAGGTATGAAAAGGAATAGGAACCAAACATCGTGGCATCACTGAAATGGTGTTGAAAGCGACGTTAAATCATATTCACTCACTCACTCACTCTATTAACTGGGTGGTGTTCGTCTCGAGGGCTGACAGAGATATTAATAAGAGAAACCATTGCGTAAAACTCTAATGTTCAAGGTCCAAATTAAATTGCGTTCCACTTAGCTTTCGCTATTATGATCCTTCATAAGTAACGCTGGATTTGAAGCTTTTGAGGTTCGATATGATCGCCCCTGCAACCACTGAATAATAAATGATATTTCAGATGTGGTAATAAAATATTAACATCTTGTTCGACTGGACCCATTAAATGGTTATATCATGTGTATGTTTCCATGTATACCATTGATCGTGTTGATAACTGATGTATTGTCTACATAGGTCAATTACACAAACAATACCGGCTTCACCTGTTTGTTGATGGTCCCCAGGTACGTGTGTATGTATGCGTGTCCGTTATTGTTAGGGTACCGGTACATAATTCTTGGCCGTATACTGGATCCCATCCTCCATAATGGTGGTCTGTATTTTCCGTACCAGGCCCTGCAGGCAGATTAGGGCTGTACCGTTATTACCGGAACAGTCAGTTTAATATAACAGCCAATGAACGGACGGCATTTTGGGGCATGCGCAACCTACGGTGGGATCTCCGTATCTTTCGACGAAGGCCGAGTTCATACGGAGAAAAGCTTGAGGGAAAACTGTTTGATGTTCTGAAGGGAAATCACACGGGGGCGCCTCTGAAGACAAAACAAGGGCTGATACGAAACGGGTGAATTCAAAACAAACAGAGGAAATGAAATATACAACATATTACCTGACGCCTAATCCGCTCAAATTAGGCATATTCGGAGAGGTCAGGAGGTCACGAATGCGCTCCGGAATGTTTTCGAATCAACCGGCTCGTATCTATATATATGGTGTATAAGATATCCATCATGGCACGGACAGACCAGCCATGACTAGGGATGATGACTGCATGGATCCCAGGTTTTCTCAATGTTTTCAAATAGGCAGGTGTAAAACTCTCATTCTTTTCACGGCATCCTGTCTCCCTTTTCCACACTAAATTTTGAGACACTGCCATCTGAGGGGCCACCGCTGCTTCCACATAGCATATATGTTCAGGCCTGCGGTCTTAATTATGTCAACCATACGGTAATGTCTCTAATAATTCGATCACTTTGTTAGACCTATAATTCGATCACAGTGAAGTATCAAATAATTCCACCACAACAAACAATTACGATAATATCTCTAATAATTCGATCTCTCCATATCATTATGGTGAAATCTCTGATAATTATATAAAAGCTAACTTTACTAATATATAGTGTCCATTTTCCTGACTTTTACGACAATAAACACAGGGATAGTGAAGTCAGTTTTGTTCACCTCCGTCTTAAAATTTGGAGAAGGTTAATGGATTCACTGCTGTACTTCAGCTGCATTTATATTTAAGAAAGATTGTCCCTATGTGTTTCATGTCACAAAAGTGTAGATGACAGAGACTCGTTTATAGATATGTTGAGGCGATTCCAGACTATATACTATTCACTATATTGTAGACTCTCATCGGTCAAAATAACGGATAAAATCTTAGCTGGGCTCAGGAGGCTTATTTTTCATAATCTGAAGTTGTATATGGTTTACTTCAATGTTTTAACCCTACTGTAGTATATATTAGATAGGAATTCCTTAAAAAATGCCTGTATTTTCATAAAAGAACACATTTGCTAAACAGTTAAAATGCTAGTTTCTTCAAAATGCCTCAATATTTTTCTGAAAAAAATGCTAAACCAAAAAACTAATACAAATGGGGGGAGGAGAGCGACCAATCATGGTCATAAAGCAAAATTGTCTTAATTTCACCAAGTCAGTTTGTCAGCTTTCCTTCGTTACGGTCTGCACTAACTGCCTTAAAATTTGGATAACACATTATCTAATTCCCAAATCCTTTCACAACTTTCTTAAAGTTAATATGTTCTTTTTCTATTCACTTTCATTTAAATATCCCTATTTTGGTAGATGCGGAGAAACATGCGCGGTAGATGTAAAATTAAGTTTATCTGAAATCTCCTTACGCAATCGAATCCTGTGAGTTAATGTACATGTCCTTGGATTATATTAGACCCCTAAATCAACTATAAACATTCACGTCAAAACGAACAACTAAACCAGCCTATATTGCCTGATAGAAACATGAGATACGGTTGACTTTTTACCCGGCTCAGATAGAATCGATACATTTCTAACAGACATCTGGGATTCTGTTGCAAGCCGCTTATGTCATAACCAAATCAATAAACTAAAGATAAAAAAACTTACGTATAGATCAATGTCCGCGATAAGTAACCCGCATGTGATAAATTATTATACATCCCCCGCAGCTAATGGAAGGAATGATTTGATTGGACCGTTAGCTTTTTATCGGACTGAAGGTTTCTCATAATCTAGCCAATAAGATTTGCTGACGGCTGAATCGGAACAGAAGACGTACGTAAATCACCGAGGAAGTTTTGTTACAATGTAACATACTTTGGTATACTGTTGACTATGTCTGTGGAATCCATGCATTTCATTGGCTATTCATTTATCCGTATATGCATATATCCCTCTACTATTAGTCAATCTACCTATTATTACTTGAGTTTGATTCATATCCCAATCTAATTAAAATTAAATCCTAACTGCTTCCCCATTTGGATATGTCGCTTACATAGCGACATATACGATTGGGGAACATTGATAGGATATTAATTTATTAAGATTGATTCATATCCATTAAAGGGAACGTAAACTCTGGTGAACGTCCGTGGTCAGTTAAAAGCTTTTTCCTCATAGAATCCAAATCGTGTATCAGATATTTTTTTACATTTTTTTTAGAGCAGTACTTAACGTTTTAACTTCGCTACACTGGAACAACATAGAGGCCTCCATGTTTGAAGAATCGTGACGTCACCGTACACTAGTTCTTCTGCCTCTGGCGGTAAAAACGCGTCAATTGGCAGAGGCGCAGTATTCGAGACTGTAAGTCACAAACATGAACGAGGATGATAGAGCGACGTGTCGGGATTACCTGGCACCTTGTGACGGCCAAATGAAGAGCAGCCCGGCATGGTGGAATATCTGACAGAATCAGTCCGTATTCTACAACGAAACTAATCTATAACATTGCATCTGTCAGTCGAAGAACGGAGAGGTGCATAAAAGCGACCATGTGCGGCCATTTTATTTCAGCGCAGAGAGTGTCCGATGACGTAGGAGATTATCGGCACAACTGAATGTTACGCTTTCCCATTGGTTTAAAATCATGCCCAAAATAAACATGGCGGCGCCCTCGAGAAATTGCAAATCACAGTATTTTCTATGTTTGCGTCTTTCTCATTTATTGGGGAAAAATGGGAAAAAATCTTTGTCACGATTTTTTTAATCTATAGGTATAATTCCGGCGGTGTTTTACCACAGAGTTTACGTTCCCTTTAAACCGTCTCTCATTAATTTCTCTATCCAATAATCCGTCCGTGCATCAAATGTTCAATAACCCATTCCATCATATTAATACATTCATTAATATTTGAGAAAACATTTTTGAAAATTACACTCATCTGTGATGGCCCAAGAAGACATAGAAGATTTGTGAAGTTTTAACCGTATCCTTATTCCTATACATATATACTACTGTATTTTTCAAAACTATAAATGCAGTTTAATTTTCTCTCCCTGTTTGTTATTCTGTAGTAGCACAAAACCAATGATATATTTCATAGTTATTAAAGCGGATGTGATCGGTAATCAAAGTAGTCAATTTCTGACACTTTTACATAATTGCAGGTTACAATGCATAAGGCTTGTTTTGTATTGCTGATGGTAGAGAAGAGCGGATCAGTGACGTCATTGCTGATGGTAGAGAAGAGCGGATCAGTGACGTCATTGCTGATGGTAGACAAGAGCGGATCAGTGACGTCATTGCTGATGGTAGAGAAGAGCGGATCAGTGACGTCATTGCTGATGGTAGAGAAGAGCGGATCAGTGACGTCATTGCTGATGGTAGACAAGAGCGGATCAGTGACGTCATTGCTGATGGTAGAGAAGAGCGGATCAGTGACGTCATTGCTGATGGTAGAGAAGAGCGGATCAGTGACGTCATTGCTGATGGTAGAGAAGAGCGGATCAGTGACGTCATTGCTGATGGTAGAGAAGAGCGGATCAGTGACGTCATTGCTGATGGTAGACAAGAGCGGATCAGTGACGTCATTGCATCCTATGTCAGTCAGTGGTCAGTAATAGCAATATTGCATTCGGAGATCTTCAGTAAGTTTACTCGAACATGACAAAAGAGAGGATGACAATTTCGACATCGTAAACTATCCCTTTCTGGACAGTATTCCAGTGGGACCTGCATATGGCGTATACATATCTCGCCGAGTAGCATTTGCTAGATCCTGTGTTAAATGTAACGATTTTAATCAACGTCACAAAACATTTTGTTGCAGAAACTTATAAAACAGGGCTATACCACCAAGCGCCTCCACTCAAAAGTTTCTCAAATTTGGCGATACATATCGCATGCTGATAGCAAAATACGAGCGTAGCGTGCAAGATCTATGGTGTTACGTTTCGTAACTTGTGTCTAATTCCGCTTAACCCGGGGCTAGGGGCCGTACGAACCCATGTACTTCAAGATCCTCATGGTACTCATATGAACAGTCACAATCAAAGCGTGACTGAGATACATGATTCTCTAGATGACGACTTTACAACGAATATTATGGATTAAGAATACTGATCAGTGATACGGATTTGATATTTTTGGAACATCATGATGTCTTGCCGGCATCATTGAAAACTGTTGACCGCTTCCCTCTTGCAGGGAACTAGCCTACGTTTATGTATATACTATGATTGTCTTTTTGAATTTGGTGCTAATACTGTTATATGGAATATGAAATAGATCTTTGGATTATGGACGCGGATATTCTTTAATGGACGACGGCTGAATTATGAATGACGGACGTACCAGAGGCTTGTAATCATGTGTTGCCTTTTTCGAAATAGAAATAGCATATATTACTATAAAAAGCGAGAAGAAGCATGCCATCTCAAGGCAAAGTTCTATTTAAGCATTATGACCATTTTGAAAGAACACATATAACTGAGAGTTGTCCTCGATTTTCAGATGTCACCAACGCATACATATTATTTCATTGTAACAAATATGATAAGATAAATCTACGTAAGCAAATAAATCAATTCTTCCCACATCCAAACAAGACTTTTATGCAATACATTTGACTTACTGTCTGAAATCCATTTCAAATTTGAAATTCCATAAGACAAATCGAAAACACGGGTGTTTTTGGCAAAAAAAAGAATTTGAAAAATACAATACATGCACAGTGTAGGCGCATGATACCTGCACACGAAGGGGACCTGTCAGATTTACCTCACGATGTTCCACATTATATTGGTATGGAAATGAATATATATATTATGAACGGTTCTGAATAAAAGACTGCATTCTGACACATATTCTTGAATTTGAATGCACGGAGGACTACATATAGTAAAATTAATCTGATATTCTAGTATACATTAAACATGGAATTTTGGACACCATCTCTCCAAGGCTCTTACAGACGTGGGTTCACTGCAGCGTGCTATTCTCGGCTTGCGGTTTTTTTTTATTTGTGGGAGTTGTTTTCTTCTAGGTTAAATTGCTATTTTATTTTACAAAAATCGTTATTGTTAATTGGATGCTGGATTTAAAATATCACAAAAATGATTTCTAATCGCCAATTGACTTTTGTGGCGAATAAAAACAAAATCTGCTATCTGTACTAAAATTAATTTTATTTGGGAAAAATTGGACTGCAGTCTTTTATAAAATAAACAGTAGTAGCCTACAATTGCTTTACCCCCTGGTGTCGTCTTACGTCGATGCCAGCTTGTGTTGGGATGAGAGGGGTGCAAGCATACAGATTTGTCAGATGAACCATGGCTAGAGATGATGAGTGTCAACCTACCCACAGCGTATGCTCCATTTCGCAGGCTCCATTACCATCCCTGCCACCAGTAGCGGAAGTTGACCTTTACTACGTTGCTATGACGTATAGGGGAAACCAACCAACGCACGGTTCAGTTTGAATCCGGCCGAACAACTCCTTTAGTGCTGAACATGAGCGAACTACTTTTCATATGCTCTGTCCAGATAAACAGGGAAAATTATCTCCAGATAATTATTTTTAACGCTAGATCAACAGAGGTATTATGCAGAATTAAAAAGTAATCGAAATGTTCGGTAAAAATCTATTTTACTATATATGATGTCACTTCCGGCGATGTGCGCGAAGGCCCCGAATCCGGTCCAAAAATCTGACTGGTGGCTGGGGTGTTATTAGACCCCCAGCGAGGTGGTTGGATGAGTGTAAGAATATTGAAAGTATAAGAATGTGCCTTTATTGTGTCCAGTTATAGTTTCAAAAGAGACGGTAACACGTGCAAAAGATAGAGTAGTGGTCACGTGTACGTTTTTGCATTTACTGTAATTCTGTTCTACATACCTGTACTCTATTTAATTTTGCACGATTCATTTCTTGGTCAGGTTTCACCTTTCGCATTATTGCCGTCTCTAAAACTGTATTCGAAGTAGCATATATCCAAGAAACAAGTATTGGTCATGTGACCTTGAACTTTTGTCTGTTGATATTGTTTGCTGTAGTGTCCCAGCTACTACTATTCTGTGTATATTTGCTAGAGCGTAGTCTGTAAGCATCGTACTTTATACGACTGCTACACATAGCTATCGCAGTTAGTACAATCCGCGTAGCTAAGTAAAGGAAACGTGCATAGGGACGATAACTGCAAACGAATATGAAGACAAATAATTTTGTTTCGTTCTTCAAAGACAATATACTGGTATATTAATCAGGCTGATAGATCGTTCTTTCTATAACTGATATCCATATGGCTTGTGTTTGCTCAAATCCCGTACATTTGTTAATCGAACAACTGATTAAATAAGGCGCTTGTATCGTTAATAGGAAAATATGTCTGGTATACAGATGACCTTGTATGTTGATGCAGAGAGATTCGTGTTATGGATCGTTATGGGATACAACTAAATACGTGCACAGACTGACCCTTATGAGCGCTAGTGCCCTAGGACTGTATTTTAACCGACTGCCTTTGACTGCAATAATGACAAACCTGTAACCCCCAACGGTGATCCGAGGAGTCTTTGATGGATGGAGCTGGCTGATCATGGACTCAGTGCCAGGCGGCAGATGGTTTTCCGCCGAACTTCTTCCAGTGACCCTCAGTTTCGTACAAACACAAAACAGTTCACCGGAAGTATAGCTGACTCCATCCGGGCACCTGCATTCATGCATAATGTGCTGTTATTTCTTCGTTATATGGCGTAGAGATGTGCAAATCCGAGAATACATTTTCAGATTCCATCCATTAATAAAACTAACTCATATTCGAGAGCACCCCGTTTCATTAAATATTTTGCGGGGATGATAAAATTGCAACAATAGCACGCTATATAACGTTTTGTACTCTAAATGTAACTCTAAATCTTCAAAACGAAATGACGTCGTCGTGATATAGCTGAAATATAGTTGAAAGCGACGTTAAATTCTACTCACTCACTCACACTCACTCAGTATTCGATTGACGTTAGTTTTGATAAATACATGCTAATATCCAATTCTAGATAACACTTCCTTGGCACAGGTACTGGTGCTATAACGAATGAATCACTTCGTTTTCCTGTAGGAATAGGGTGACTTATGATTTAATCATAGCACGACGGTGTGCTCACATGCGACAGAGCGATTCCGATGCCGTCTTTTTTATGCTGCCTCACCCCGAAGCACGATTCCCGGCGTAGACAGATATGATACTTCATCCATTAACATAATATTGACACGAGGCCAATCTGTCCGTAATCTATCCACTTCATGCTGAGCGCCAAGCGATGAAGCTTCCCATTAAATCTTGGGTATGACTCGACATGGAATCGATCCCAGGACCACCCGCTTGCGAGGTGGACGTTCTAACCACGAGACTATCACGGTGCGGTGTGTGAGAACCGAACCCACAACACTTACAATAAGGCACCGAATCGTTAGCAGCGAAATGAAGGCTATATATATCTCTCGATCTGCGAATTCAAACATTACATGTAATATAGTTTCATGGTGTCCATGTCCTTCGAAGGATTATATTCGGCTGGATATCTCCGAGAAGTGTACGAATTTAGTTTATACGTACATGAATGACATTGCAATATGATGAGCTTCACCAGCATTTAATGAGAGATTAGTTATAAACAAAATTGCATGCTAAAATAGCACAGCACTAATATTTTGTATTGGCATCAACATCATTTTGCCCTGAGATCCACGTCATTGTGCACATATCAACACAACATGAAGTCATCACAAATTCCTGATGATTTTAACACAAGATGTTATTTTCAACACAAATTATGGTGCTAAAATGGCTTCACCACATCGTTGGCAGCGTACCCCTCATCTTTTTTTAGACCAAATGTCGTCGAAGTTTTCAGTTTTTGGAAGATGAACTGAGTAATCCAAAATCAGATAATTAACTGACAAAATCACAGCCATTGTACGTAGATGACGTGGGGTCCCCAGATGTAGGCCTACTCAACTTTGGCTGGAGGTCTGCTATAGAAGCTCAGTTACAGCTAATGAGGCATGGTTGACGTAGATTTGACCGTAATAGTTAATGATATTGTTCACGAGAGAGCACATGGTCAACAGCTAAACCCGTGCATTGATTGATTCTTGTGGAGATGTCGGCCCGAAAAGTCAACCTTTCTCCAAGTGCCCACTGAGTGTCTCCCTGTCCGGACCAAATATGCTCTTGCGAGTCAATTTCCCTTCCGACCCGAATTGATATACTTTGACCTACTTCCCCAAGAATTGTCAATAAAGGCAATTTCCCATGGCTACTGACTTTCCTTCTAAACATCCTAGATCATGTATAAATCATTCTGTTATGAAAACCATTTTCTGTTCCAGATTGGACAGGCTCGAGAGGCGACTTAATTACCCTTTCCGCTGGACTGAAATTGATGATGAGATCTTTAGAATTAGGTCGCGGGTTTCTTATTAAGCCATCCCATCGCTAGCAATGCACCGGTGCTATCATTTCTGCCTTAACACTTGTTATTTCGCACAGTCTGTGTTATGATATGCGGGGAGAGCTACAATTAAGACTGCCCGATACTCCTAATGAATTGATTACATGGTATAATTAGCTTCATCATTCGGACAAACTGGACGATTTCGTTCGGAAATAATCCAATCAGCAAAGACATCCAGCGTCAATATGCATGGAATTGATCGAGAATTCCATTCTCGAGCCCTCTACATTTCTTACCGTCTCGAAGTGTGATATACTGTTGAATCAGTTTATTTTTATGTATTCATTTCGATCCTAGGTTTATATTTAGATAAAAATGTAAATTCAAACTAGCAATATTTCAAGTTCGCGTGTGGAGCGAGTAGCTTTGACCTAGGACAATCGTGGGTCAATAACACCAATCGCCACACAGGATCGACGCTCCTTCCACTAAGCCACTTTTCCTCCAATAAAGGAGAGGTTAATGACAGTAATATATAACGTCAACCTGTATGATTCGACGCAATCTCAGTACAATCAGAAATAAGATCACGGAATATTATAGCTGATATCAGGGCTATATAAATCCCGTGTGAATTTCAAACTACATCTGTTAGCCAGTCGGGTGGCTAGCTTGGTGAAACAACTACAAAATCACGCTCCCCCCAGTAATTACACACAGCAGTACGTGGACCAATATAGTAAACATGATCGGGAAACAGTATCCAAATAAGGCATCATGTCCAGACAATGTGCGTGGTAAACGTAAACTTCAAAGGGTTTACTCCCAACATAAAGTCTGGGATTATCAGGCAGTAGAAAATATCAAAAGATCGTGCCGTGCAAAGGTGTTAAATATCCCTGAACTAAACGCCAATCGTTGTCAAATTCAAAAGGCAGAACTTGTCGTGATTGGCTTATTATGAGATCTCATAGAATATCGGCGAACATTTAGCACGAATTATCCAGTGTCACATCTAGATGGTATTTCCCTGATTTACCATCTTGGTTTACCTAGGTTAGATTCAATGATATCGATTCGGCTCACGGATAACACATGGTTTTGGGCTTTGGTGGCCATTTTCGATGTTTTTGTCTGTTTTCTCCCTTTTCTAGGTTAACAGATAGGAAGCAAGTATTCTTGCTGAGAATTTTGCGCCACAACATTCATTTATTTTGATAAATTTTGAGAGTCATTGTGATTATCTTCAAACAGTTAGAATATAAGAAAAAGTTAAGTATGCATTTTTCCTGAATATGCTTCAAACGCAGGGCTATTCTCTATGTTTCTGGGTTATCAAATGAGGCATGGGTCAGTCCATTTAACAGTGTCTAAAGCTAAAAATGCACACGAACCTATACTTTGGTTTTCTTCATATTACACAATTATGAATGCAGCAACACACATTATTCAAAAAGTTTGTTACTTTGTTTACCACCTGCGGACATCCTTGATACATATATAACAACATGGCCCTTTGAGTGTATAGCGTCGCGTTGATACCAAGCTGTGACAGTGTATAAGTCATCCATGTTAGGGTGTAATTAGGACTGAGGTAGGAGAAAAAAATGGAAATGATCTTTTCTGTTGCCATGTGTATAGACTATGCCAGCATTTATTTAATTCAATTTGGGCGTTTCTATCTGGAATACGTTACATGATAATAGATATAGTTGCAATTCATTGTCTATGTGTGTATTGAGGAAAATAATATATTGAGTATAATTTTATTGTCAGTATTTTTCAGCACACCATATTTCGAATGCCAATTTTTCCGAAACAAACGGTAAATTGTTCAAAATCGTCTTCCGAAAATTTGGGTTATCGTATGTCGTATGTTAAATCTGGCTTATCTATTTGAATAAAGCGTATACACATCTCACATGGTAGCACTCACTAGATCATGTGCAGATAGTGGTGATTTCAATCAATGCCACAGAATATTATTGCAGCAAGTTGTCAAACTGGGCTATACCACGTAACGCCCCCAATCAGTTTTTCTCAAATTCTGTGAAAATGTCATACACTGATGGCAAGATACGATCTTAGCGTGCAAGATCTCGGGCGCTACGTTTCATAACTTGTGTCTAATTCCGGTTAATCCGGGCGTAGGAGCCGTTTGAATATCATTTTTTTTTCACATCCCCATGGTGTGCAAATGAACAGTAACAATCAAAGCCTGACTGAGATACATTCTCTGGAAGCGAGTTGGAAATTGATTCGGATGAAGAATAATGATCAGGGGTTAGGATTTTATGTACAGAACATCATCATGTCTTTGCTGACATCATTGAAAACGGTTGACCGCTTATCTCTTTTAAGGAACCATCTTTTTATTATTTTAATTCCGTACACATTTGGAATTAGTGCTATATGTCATCCAAATAGGTCTTTCGTTTATTGACGCGGAAATTCCTTCATGGACAACTGTTGAATATTGAATTACCGATCTGATTCTTGCTGTTCATATCCATTCTTCGCCACCAGGTGCTCAACGCAGTGAACATTTACCTTGGTCGAATTTCAAAATTCTCGGCCCGACGCTGTTCATAGACCTCCGTGCGGAACTTACATAAAGATACGCAGGAGTAGCTCACTAGGACTGAGTTGAAACCACACTGTGCTCAATTTCTGCAAGGACAATTTACTTCTTTCAGAATTTGAGTCAAAGCAAGAGTCAGATGGAGAGTGTTGCATTGAATTTTTGGGTAGCATTTTTGTATGAATATTTATACAAGGTTTGACTTTAAACGTAGTAAACGTTGGTTGAACCAGTTTTAACGTTGACAATACGCTGGCGAATGACAATTTTTCAAACGTCATTTCAATTAGCAAAAAGACGTTGGTGTGGTGTCTTTTTCTAATGTTGTTTCAGCGCTGATAAAATACTTTTAGTCCACGTTGGATATATACATGCTATCTGGGCGATTGTGTGTGGGGTCACGTCGTCTCCATGTAGCTGCGTCGTTTCTTCTATTAAAGCGAAAGATTAGAGGTTAGCCGATCTCATGAAGCATCTCAAATTCAAATGGATTCAAGGTCATGACGTCTCGCGTCTTTTTATAATATTCACAACCGTCTGTTATATAGCTCGAAATGTGGCCGTAGAAACTGTTAGTGTAAAGAAGATGGGGGTTCATACCGTTCTTATGATGAGCTCGGTGCAGATGCCCATATAAGGAAAGATGTGCTAATAACTACTTCCTTCAGTAATGAAATAATTGCATGTACTCCTGAAAGGAGGTTACGGATTCATGCTTGGTTGCCCGGAGCTTACCTGCAGCGCCACCTGTACTGTGGTGAAACCGTTGTGCTGACAGAATCTTCGGGCGGGATAACTCTTGCTGATTACGTGTTCCTTCTAACACCGTGTTATAGCGACCAAGAGCTATCATCCATCCTCGAATATTAATACATACCACAGAGAGACCAAACATTGACAACAAGGCCGCCATATTGATTCAGCAAATATCATTACAAACTTTTGTTTCCATCATTGATTAATTTTCTAGTTGGTTAACTTCCCGGATAACGAGGAATGAGTCTCCACAGAAAGCGATAAATGGAGCGGTCCGGTGGTTATTGTAGCGTATGGGCAAACACCCTCGGTAATCCTATTTTCACGTCCCAGTGCCAAACGTCAACAGCGGTTAGCGTTTCCTGAATTATCTACACAAACTAGGGCCACTTATCCCGACAGTAGCATGTTAAATACCGACTTTGTCTTCTTGTCTGGTTCGCCGGACTGGACCCCTGCCTTGGATAACCATGTAGAATTGTATATTATTTCCCTCGTGTGTAGACTGGCTTGACGCCCGTGTTTATATTCCATCAAATAGAAAGACTTGGACTGTAATCTGTTAATGGTCAAGAGCCCAATGAACCATTGTAACCTGTATATGTAGGCTGGATATAGGGTTATGGTATAAATAAATCTTATTTTTAAAATATACATTGGAGAATGACAAATTTATTGAAATATTTGACCCATACAAGTATAACATATAAAAGTATAACAGTATTTGCGTTATTTTGGGATTACACAATCTTAGCGCAGCACGTTTAGTAGAGTGGTTTAGATCGTCGACATATAGTGATGGCCCGTTGGTCCAGCGGTTTAGATCGCTGACATATAGTGATGGCGATTGAGTACCTTACTCTGGTGGTCGCCGGTTCGAATCCCGCATGGGACTTCACCAATTTTAAGCATTAGAATCTGTGCTATAATAAGATAGTGTAATCCCAAAATAAAACATTCGCAAACATTTATCCGACCTCGGGCATTTTGGATTACACGCCACAAATCATACAGGGATGAACATGTCATATTAGTTCTCCTCAATGAACGATTGGTCAGGTCAGTTTTTGAAATCAGGGAAATGGCCCTAAATTATATTTGCAACTGAAATTCAAGTATGAAAGGATGTACGCACCAATCCATGCACATGCGTCTCGTCATGCCCATCGCCTTCTTGGACTGACGGCATTGTTTTCTTTGAGTGGAGCTTCCGACATCGTCTACTTTGGATGGCGTTTCCGGTATTTTGCCTTTGGAGTTTAACTTCCGGTGTGATAGATAAGAATGTCCTGGTGATTAGTGTCCCTTTTCATATTTTCTATTGCAAACAATGACGGACACTTGTCCCCAATGTGGAGAAGTGTCTTCCGGACACTCTTATCCACCGGACATTCTTAGCCTCCACACCGGCACTCTCTTCTTTGAGTAGAGCTCCGGGTATCCTCGTTTTGGAAAAGATCGCCCAGCATCCCCATCTTGGCGAGGAGCGTCCGGCGACTCACACGAAGATTGGAACCTTTGTCAGCCCTCGCTTGTGTCCCACAGCATCCTCAGAAATTAAAGCTTCTATATGTAGAGTTTCCCGGTTCCTCCTCCTGGAGTAGTGCTTAAGTTATGGCATCCTCCTGTTTCAGCGGAGCTTCCGGCATCCTCATTTTGGAGTGGAGCTTTTCTCGTCCTTTGCTTGAAGTATAGAGCTTCTGGCATCCACCTTATGGAGTCGAGCTTTCCGCACCCTCCCCCTGAAGTAACTTCTCGCATATTTCTCGGAAATGAGAGCTTCCTTTTGTTTCCCACACCATCCTCGGAAAATGGAGCTGAGTTTCCCGAATCCTCCCCGTAAAATGGAACTTGTCGAATCCGCCTCGCATATGAGCTCCACTTCCTCATCGAGAAGTGGAGCTATCCGCATCCTTGTAAGTGAAATTTTCACATCATTCTCCCGCAGTGGGACTCTTCGATATAGAGCACCTCACTGCATCCTCAACGCAGAGTTGAGATGCTCTGGGATGATAGGGTCCTTATGTATCAATTTAGGGATTTTGTAATTAATTTTATCAATCCGCCATCACACCTTTCAGCTCATATGAATTCCCAGAGGAATTATTGGGGCTCAAGAAGAAATCAGTTATCTTAGTAGGCTACTCCTGTGTACGAGTGTTGTTCTCGTGGGTCATAAATCGTTATTGAAGTTCCGCCTCAGCTCTTATGGGGAAACAAGAGTCTCTTGGAAATTTGTAACGGAGTATATAAATGATTATTTATCAGCCAGTCTGTTTGGGCCAACTGCGGCGATATTTCTTGATAAGTCGTCCGTGGTGGCTTTAAAGAGATCCCAGTAGCTCGAGAAATGATGTTCGTAATTGAAGCCAATAGATCGTCCGCTTTACTCAGTTACCGAAGACGGAAAACCGTAATAGGGCTGTATATATCTTGTGATTCAGAGATACATTATCCCTGGCTATTTCCTTCCCCGCGACTTGTCCAGGTTCAATATCGCTGATAAAACCATTTTATTTCCCAGCGTGCCGTCAAACTGCAACAACCAATGGTCCAAATCATAGATCACTTGGTCACGCTTGTCGATTCATATAATGGCCGATGACAGCGATTGTCTCCCATTATAATTCCTATCTGGATTCATGGGCAGACCGGTTCCATGAGTTTCCCCCCGTACGGCCGTTATTGGTCTGCAGGCGATAGAAATGGCTAACTCCAGCCATATAGCTATTTACTTTCAAATCGCATCACTCTCGCATTATTAGATGTAATTAGATTAGTTTAGATAAAATACCCCCACTCTGATTAAGGCTGATCGATCTTGCGCATCTGCTGCCCGGGATCTGTGATAGTTTCCCGCCAAACACCGGACCTGATTTGATCGTCTGCTTCTCTCAGTCAGTGCGGTTCACTCATCCAGGTCAGACACCTATGTAACATCTTTTCCCCTTTTGAAAATTCGATTTCATGAGAATAATTATGGAATTACCGACCGAGGTTGGGCAGGCTAAGTTAACGTCTTTGTGAAAATAAGTGATGGAGAAAAAATGAAGAAAAACGAGTCAAAAGGAGTAAAAAGACTCTAGAACATATTGCTCGATAATGTCCCCATAGGCCAGTTTTGTGAATGCATGCGCTCGTTTGATCTTGTTACCACATTTTCCCTCTAGCGGATGTTAAGATGAAATAAAAAAAATAAGTTTCCGCACCGTTTGTGTGCAGAATGATTTTTTGTCGCATATAACCATTATTGATTATTCGCAATTTATTCAGAATTACAGCCAATTTATCAAATTTTTCTTCACTCCCGAAATCATGCTTGTTATATTTCCTGTGGGTTTTTTTTTGTATGAGTGGCCCAATCACCTAACTCCAAGGCAAAATCTGGATTTACACAACTGTAATTCTGATTACATTAATTTACCGCAATATTGCCGAGTAATTACCTGTATTATATTGAATTACAATGTTGAATGCCGTGATACAATCGTTAAGCATGTCTAATTTGAGGATGGCTGTGAGATTAGCATTGGAGATGCGTATGGGGGACTTATTTCACGCCAATTAAATGCAGCGATCATAATCATATTAAACACGGTTCAATATGGATCAACCTACTCTGGTATATATTCAAGACCATTCTAAGATCTTAGCTAAAGTTACGGTCCTCGAAAGGTGCCTCTAGACAACGTTCGTATCGCAGACCGAGCGCACCGGATGGTACTGTAAGACGCTAAGCCACCGTGGCAAAAACACTGACACGGTGATACTCTCCACTCCATCTATTATTTAGACAGAGCACTTACTCATTCGGGCTCCAATAATTGACAAGACGAGTTCTACAGCGAGGGAGCTTTCCATTCATTATGTACATTATCTGGAAGAGAAGCTGCTATATATTGGTCTAACTGCATCAGTCTTGTGTAATGGTTGGTCCTGTCAGAGAGATCGGGAATCCATCCAAGTCCATCTTGGACGAACGGGTGAACATAGGTGGTCTCCCCTTGATGGCAATCTTTGTCCAGTGAGGAACTGAAGGTTATCTTATGGATTACTAAGAACGACAGAGTTGCAAGCATATCGATGCAGACTTCAATACTGGGACGTTATCAGAGTTCTTATAGAAAGTCGAATCAAAGACACTTGCCTTTTTTTCTGTACGCCAAGATGAAATATATATGTGTGAGCTACCATTTTGTTTCCAAATTCGCCGCTTTAAGGCAGTTGTTAATTACACCTGGCTAACTGTAAATATTTTAATCCCCCAAAAACGTCATGGCACTTTTGTATTCACTCTTGGCTTTGAATGATTTTACGGGCTTTTTGCCTTTTCTAAAGTGTAATTCGGTTGTTGAGAGTGAAAAGAAAAACACACACACACAAAAAGGACCAAAAAAAAACAACAAAAAACTTTCACTCACTTTGAATTCAAGATGGTCACCATTAGTTATCATTTGCTTTCCGGATAAAGAGAAATAACCCAGTCGGAATGTTTTGCAAAGGCTGGAATTGTTTCGTATTCGAAATCAGTCATGAAAGTGAAAATTGAAACGGTCTCCAACTCCGAAATGATAGACATCGCCATTTCTTTGCTCGATATCTAAGAGAAGGAGGTCTACCTTCAATTGCTCCGAAGTCTTGAGACTTCATTGGCTGTAGGCCTATCAGTGAAATATGCGTCCCGGTGTACATCGGTCCTTATACGGAGTCCGCTGCAGCGGCAACGTACGGATCGAAGCTGTTATCGTTGGCCATTAATCTCGACTGCAGGAGTTACTTGACATCCTGACGAGGCTAGTACTTGATCAAACACTATCTTGGGTATCATGTCAATTTCTGACGTCTTCCCCATAAGTCTCTGGGCAAACCCAGTCATTATGCTGAGAACTTCGCGTGATGGATTTTTTGTACTATATCGTATAGAACTGAGATTGTCCCTTCCAAATCCAACACAACATGCCAGGTCTTCCGACAAAAATCGATGTTCCCAGTTCTATGGTTATGAAATATTCAGTGAAGTGGTATGTAATTTCATCATTGTGTCAGCGTATGGCGAACCATGCCGTACGAGCAAACATGAAAAAAAATATATTTGCACTAATCCAAGTCACTTATTTATTCCCATTTCACCAAAGTGGCCCGGATTCGGGTTATCATTTTGGTATTAGTGAAATTCTTCATCTCACAGTACATTACGGGTATAGGCCTGTCGGATTTGGCCTAAATTTGTGATAGACAACTTCGTGTACCTTCCATTACACCCATCCTACCATACCCCAGGTGTTTTTCCAAATAACATTAATACATTTAAAACATGAAACCGCGTGAGAATGCGATTCCAATAGAAGGCACCCATTTTCTCTTGCCTGCATCCCTATGTAACGTCTACTCTATACTTTCTTTTATACAACATTAGATTAAAACCCAGATTGGGATTTGTCCGTTTTGCTCTCTGCTATGCCCTCTGGCATCTGACTAGGATACCATCTTTCTATTATAACAGATAAACTTGCAATATTGCGGGGTGTTAATGTAGGTTACTTGTTCCCAGGCCCAGTTGGAATTTTATCGACGTTTTTCAGATGTTTACAATCAACCGGCTCATTCATTAACTGTTTTGGTGACAGCAGTGATGGGCACGTTGCTGTCGACCGAAATTTTCAGTAGCTGTTCTGGTTTCTGCAGTTACAAGCGTCTAGTCCGTCATTCATAATTCAGCCGTCGTCCATTAGAGAATATCCGCGTCCATAATCCAAAGACCTATTCCATATTCCATATAACAGTATTAGCACCAAATTCAAAAAGACAATCATAAACATAGGCTTGTTTCCTGCAAGAGAGAAGCGGTCAACAGTTTTCAATGATGCCGGCAAGACATCATGATGTTCCAAAAATATCAAATCCGTATCGCTGATCAGTATTCTTAATCCATAATATTCGTTGTAAAGTCGTCATCTAAAGAATGATGTATCTCAGTCACGCTTTGATTGTGACTGTTCATATGAGTACCATGAGGATCTTGAAGTACATGGGTTCATACGGCCCCTAGCCCCGGGTTAAGCGGAATTAGACACAAGTTACGAAACGTAGCGCCATAGATCTTGCACGCTACGTTCGTATTTTGCTATCAGCATGCGATATGTATCGCCAAATTTGAGAAACTTTGAGTGGAGGCGCTTGGTGGAATAGCCCTGTTTTATAAGTTTCTGCAACAATGTTTTGTGACGTTGATTAAAATCGTCACATTTAACACAGGATCTAGCAAATGCTACTAAGCGAGATATGTATACGCCATATGCAGGTCCCACTGGAATATTACTGTCCAGAAAGGGGTAGTTTACGATGTCGAAATTGTAATCATCTCTTTTGACATAAAGTCGACGAGAGAGAATGCCCGCTTCATTTTTATAGAGACAGACAAACAGACTGTAGTGACAGACAGACTGCTGTCGTCTGAAATGTTTAATAGCTGGTCTGGTTTTTGCATTGATAGAAACCTTACAGTCATCCGATATCTGACTGTTTTGTTTAAAGCAGTGAAAGACATATTGTTGTCGTCCTAAATGTTTAATAAATGTTTTGCAGTTATAGAAACCTTATTTTCATCCAAATTCTGTAGTAGTTATTCTTGCCTCTGCAGTCATAGAAACCTTATACGGTCATTCGAACTCTTCAGCAGCAGTTCAGTGCTAGAAACCTTGCTGTCGTCCAAGAACATTGCTGTTATCATAATTCTTCAGTAGTTATTCCGATTTCTGCAGTGATAGAAACCTTGCGTTTATCCGAAATCTTTAGCAGCAGTGTAGTGCTAGAAACCTTGCTGTCATTCACAGAACCTTGCTGTTATCCTCAGAACCTTGCTGTCATCCGAAATGGTTAGTACCGTAGTTATTCTGGGCTCTGCAGTCATAGAACCTTATGGTCATCCGAAATTGTTAACAGCAGTGCAGTGCTATAAAACTTGCTGTTGTCCAGAGAATCGTGCTGTCGTCTGAAATCTTTAGTAGTTGTTTTCATTTCTGCATTGATAGAAACCTTACGGTTATCCGAAATCTTTGATAGATATTCTGGGCTCTGCAGTCATAGAAACCTCACGTTTATCCGAAACCTTTAGTGGTAGTGTAGTGCTGGGAACCTTGCTGTCATATTAGTAGTTGTTCTGATTTCTGCAGTGATTGAAACCTTACTGTTATCCGCAACCTTTAGTAGTTGTTCTAATTTCTGCAGTGAGAGAATCCTCACGGTCATCCGAAATCTTTAGCAACAAGTGCAGTGCTAAAAACTTTGCTGTCATCTGAAATCTCCAGTTGTTCTATTTTCTGAAGTGGTAGAAACCTTAAATTCGCCCGAAATCTTTAGCAACAGTGCAATACAAAAAAGCTTTCTGTCGTTCATTTTGTTTGGCATCAGATTTGGACTCTTTAGTGCCAGAAAACCTTGCTGTCATGCACAGAAACTTGCTCTCATTCGAAATCTTTAGTATTTGTTCTGATTTCTGCAGTGATAGAACCTGACAGTCATCCGAAATATTTAGCAACAATTCAATGCTAAAAAGCTTCCTGTCATCTAAATATTTTTTATCAGTTTTTTTGTGCTTCAAAATCTTGCTGTCATGCAAAGAACCTCGCTGTCGTCTGAAATCTTAAGTAGTTGTTCTGATTTCTGCAACTTAGAAACTTTAGTCTCATCCGAAATCTTTTGCAGCAGTGCGATGCAGAAAACCTTTAACTATCCGAAGTTTTAGCTGTAGATTTTGTCTCTACTAGGCGAGAAACTTGCTGTCATGCTAATAACATTACGGTCATTCGAAGTCTTCAGCAGCAGCTTTGATAGCTACATGTGTCTATACGGTGTTAAAGACATTGCAGTCATCCGAAATCGTCAGTTGCAGTTCTGGTTTATGGTATATTTATTTCAGAATCCAACATGTCTGTCCAGTTTACGGAGGGATAGAAGCATGGTTTTCATCAAAACGTTCAGCTGCATCTTGGTTTCTGTAGTGCTATATATAGCAAGCTTGCTGTCATCCGAAATAATTGCTGGCTGTTATAGTTTTGAGAAATTCATTTTCAACTAAATGAGAAACCCTCTACAACTTCACTCATTTATTAGAGCAGACCAAGTTCACCAATTCCTTATATAGTCTTGTATGGAAATGAATATGAAGTCATGGTAGTGAGCCAATCCACATCTAGATCTATATGCAAATGAGCATGGAGGTCATGCCACTAAACCAATCATCTTTCGGTATTGTATGCAAATACATATAAAGGGCATGAAATTGAACCAATCACTACTCTGTGTTGTATGCAAATGCAGAGATCATAGCAATAAACCAATTGATAAAAAATATTGCATGTAAATGAATACCGAGATCAAAGCAGTGAACATATCACCAACATGTCATGAAAAATCGGGTAATCTGCCCCTGAATTCTTTTTGTTGCATAGACGTAGCCAGCCACAGAAGCACGGATCATTTTTATAGTATAGAAGATTCGAGTTTAATGCAACACGAGGCTGTGAGTTGAAAGGATTCCACTACGTTTAGCTGGAGAAAAATCAGACGCGGGCCCATAAATATTCTTGAATTCATCATGTAAATTTATCCAATAAATCGGTGAATGAAGCCACAAGAGAAAGCAAAAACAAACCATGTCGGTCGGACATGCAAACAATCTTCCTTTGCACAAGTCGGCGATCTTTGACAGTACCCAAGAAAACATCTTTACTCAAGGCGTGTAGCACCATTTACAAATGCTTGGGCATTCGAGAACACCGGGACGTTTTCGTATATTTAGTTTGATTTTCTTTCGCTTCTTACGCATTTTTATTGCAATTACACAACACCTCTCGAATTTTGATCGGAAATTATCTTCTTCAATATAGTCAAGGGATATTGACACACTGGAATAGTACAGCGACACCGGAAAATGTTAGGATCTGCTTTCGTGTAACGCAATGTAGTTGTTATGTATGTTTGTATGTATGGGACATGGTGTTTATTGAACGAACTGATATGGTGAGCTCGAAATTCAAACTTTGTTTCAAAGTTGGGTTCTTGAGTGCAAGAAAGATTTAGGTTCCCATAAATATTGGATGATAGGGGCCGGATAATCTTAACCACCGGACATTCTTAGCCTCGACACCGGCAGTCACCCGTTCATGGTCCGAGGCGGCAGTCACTCGTTTATGGTCCGAGACGGCAGTCACTTTGTCATGGTCTGAGGCAGCAGTCACTCGTTCGTCGTCCGAGCCGGCAGTCACTCGTTCGTGGTCCGTGGTGGCAGTCGCTCTTTCGTGGTCCGATGCGGAAATCACTCGTTCGTAGTCCGAGGTGGCAGTCGCTCGTTCGTGGTCCGAGGCGACCATCACTCGTTCGTGGTCCGAGCCTGCAATCACTCGTTTCAATTTCCCTCCCTATGCTTATAAACGGCAACAATTGATAAGCGACCAAAACGACGTAACTGCTAGTTATGGAAGGGTCATTATACTGGACTTGTGTTGATATTTCAGTATGCTGTATGTCTGATTTGGCAGGTTTGGACAGCAAACAAAAATCCTTCTTACCATCCCAAAGAAACAATTGTTAGCATGTTAACGTCTAATATCGGTGAACGATCCTCGAGTAGTTTTGCTTTACCCTGCCCTCTTTACCCAGTAACTAGCAGAGAAAGGGGGAGGCTGTGCTATTTTCTACTTAGATAGAAAATATGAGCGACTGCTTGCAGTTCGGGTAGACAAGCAGACGTTCAGACAGCCAATGAAATCGCTAGGTTCGACCTGGTTTGAATAAGGGTCTGTGTCTTGATTGGCTAATTGAATGATAAATGGCCGGAAAAAAAAATGATGACACCCCGGTCAGCACTTTCATAGAGACTGATGCTTTAAATCCAATAATTGAAATGTGAAATATCAATCTAATATGTCGTCTTTCACAGCTCTACATATTCCCCCATCACTGATAGTAAAACATTAAAAAAAATTGGATCGACTTTTCACAAAATTATTGTTGAATTATCCAGAATAGGCATGCTTCACAGGCTGGCTGTGTTATTTGGACGAAATTGCTGTGTATTCTTACATCACGTCCGCGTACAGTGGCGTTAATCATGAAGGATTTGATGCCCCCTTTTTACTCCGCATGACAAAAGTATAGGCTCGTGCTATTTTGTGTACCTCAAAACTCGACTGACAGTCTGCATGCAATATCTATTCCAATATAGCATGGAATTGTTTTTTGTGTGGAATACAGTAATTTTAGTAATGGAAGTCCCATTTATGGCCGGATGCGCGGAACAATGCGAACCGCGGCTGATATTATTAAATGCTGTTTGAATTTACATTAGCTTAATAAAGATGATCAAGGATGTCAACGGGGGAGCCATCACATTTTAGAGTACCGCAGTAAATTACCAGCCTTGCTATCATTGATCATTAATATCGACTCTATACACGCCTCTCGCGTTGTGAAATATCTCCATGCCAAGATGTATCACGCTCGTTCATTGTCATCCTCCAACGAAACCTCATATAAGTTCAGGTTTAAGAAGCGGCTGGAGCGCCCTATCAGTTCCCAGACTTGTCTGTCCACCGTCTTTCATAACGCGGAATGGTCTTGATTAGACGGCATGCAGTAAATCCTGCACTCATAAAAGACTTTATGGAAATTCAAGAAGATCTTTTCTCCATTGCGCCAGGTTCTCTCACGTAGATATACAGGAGGATGATATTTATTGAGAATCCGCCTTTTGCACATTATGGGGGGAACAAAGAATAGCCTTTCTGTGCAATAACCAGTGACTTCGGCTGACTCAGCTACTGGTGCGAATAATTTCACTTTGCCCTATGTTTTAACACAGGAGAATATTGTTGAACTGACAATTATAGCTGCCATATTTTCATGTAATGTTTGCCAAATTATACATTATTCTAAGCATAATCACACGTTCTCTGAATACTGGGAAAATATAGTACATGGGAAAATATAGTACATATGTATAAACTTATGTCATTTATCTCTAATTCCAAATATTCTCCTGATATTCGCTATGATAGGGCAAAGCGAAATTTTACGAACCAGAACTGGTCAACTGGTCACTGGACAGACAGGCTATTTGTTCTATCAATAATGTGCAAACGGCGCGGATATATTAACCTCAGTATGAGATCGGCGGACTCCCGCTCTTCCTCTGCCCCGGCTTCATGTTTGTAGATTTGTATTCGTAGATTGGTACCTTGTTCGGTGAATCTACATGTAGGTGTGTGCGCTGATGTACCAGTATTGTTAGGAAAATCTCGTACAATCCATTCTGTATTCTTCGAGACCGGGCATGTCGTCCATAAGGTCCTAGGTCAAACAACAGAAGAAATGAGCAAAAAGGATGTTTATTCGAAAATATTTGGAAAGAAAGATTCAATACTACGTGAGGTAATGTGAAAAAATACTATGTTTGGTAAACTGGGCCCTTATGGATTACGGCCTGCGTCTTCGCTCTACTGTGTGCGCTGGTGACGTTCGCTAAACCGGCAAATGGTCAATTGTCATAATTTGCTTCGAGACGATCGTTCGAGGAAATCATTAGTTAGTAGGTGTAGTGTTTCGTGGAGTTCTTAGCAAAATCCACAAACAGTATTGGTAGATCTGTACAACTTCTTCTTTAACTGCTGTATCCAGTCCATGAAGCTAAACAGCCAGAAAAATCGTGATACTTATCACCCTAAAATGGTGATGACAGCATCACCCCCAAAAAGGTGTTGAGTTATAGCCATCACCCCTTTTCACCATCACCTTAAAAGGGTAATGGCTATCACCTTAAAAGGGTGACGGCTATCCCCCTAAAAGGGTGATCAACAATGAGTGCAAATGTTTAGGTCATCGCCCTGAAAAGGTTAATGGCTATCACCCTAAAAGGGTGACGACCTGGGCCATCACCCTAAAGGGTGACGACATTGGCCATCCCTCTTTTTTATCACCTTTAAAGGGTGATGAACAGGCATCATCACCATAAAAAGGTAATGGGCCATCACCCTTTTTCTGGCTGTGTACGAAGAGCTCCAAGTGGACATACGGAAGTTTGGAAACCGCCTGTATTCTCCCAGGCCATTAGTAGACGTTCGTATATAAGAAGAAATGGCAGAGATATTGATCGGCCTGTTCTAATCTCCTTCGGTACTGATTTCCTCCTTTTCTTCCGTTGTTAAAACTACAATACAATCAGCCTTGTCGAACATCAAAGAGGACACTGATTGCTATTCTTAAGGCGGCCGTTTTAGAACGTGTCTTGGCTCGACAGAAGGAGGACCTTCCTAGGGAGATAATTAACGGGCGGTTGTGAAGGCAGTTCGAAGCCGGTTGTCAGTAATTTCTGCCTGTGCCAAATCCGTGTGGAGAATTCGACGCAATAGCGGCTGTTGAGATAGACTAGAAATCCGAGCCAAATATGTTCGGTGTCTTGTTCGACAATTAAAACCTTTGCGGTTTCTAAATAGATTCCCACAGACAAGGAAGTGGATCGTGTACGGTTATATGAATCTGTACTCCAGGCGGTACTAAGCTCTTGCTTGGTTGTTAGAGTCTGAATTTATAGCTTGCAGTCATTTTCGTTATAGTATGCAGGTATTAGTATATTGTGTCCATTCATTCAAAGCTTTGAAACAAAAAGAGAGCGGGAACTCATGCAAAGCTTACATGCCTTTTTCATATCTTTCAACATTTGATAGCATTTAAAAAATGTTAAGATGAGTTTCATATTCTGATTTATCTCTGCGCCAATTCCCAAGTTATGGAACCTAGACTATCTTGCCAGCGCAACGGAAACGTATTTTACAATGTCGAGCTTTCATGTTCGTTGAACTAACTACGCCATTATGGTTCTAGTAAGAGTGTCTATCACAGCATCGAGGCAACCAAGCGCATTTAGCGTTGTTCCAAACTATCGCTCACATTTGCAATGTAACATTCGCTTCTTCTAAGAGTGGCTCTGAGAATTCCATCGAAATATTCATTAACACGTGTACAACATTCTTTCAGGACTAGTTCCTCTGTCACTTATATCGAAGCATTAATTCATCAATGCATGCCCAGCATTCGTCTAGGAATTCATGTCGCTGAGACGGCCATTGAGGTATTCGAAAGCGCGTAAAGCATTATTTCATGACAATCGCACATAGTTTCGCTAAATAACTCAACCACGCGCATATAACACACCTCTCTTTTTGGAGTGTGGTCGACTATACGACTGCATTCAACCATGCATTCTAAGTAGCCTATAGTATTGAACCCTCCTATGAAGGACCAATTACTGGTTAATGCGGCAACAAGAGCATTTTCCCAGTTAGGAGATTTTGAGATCGAAACGAGGCCCGGCTACGTCATGGGTCAACTCAGACAGTCACGTGGTTGTGTATGAAGATCGGGATGGCTCAGGCTCCTATAAATAGTGATCCAATGAATGCTGGTCTTAATTTAAAATGACGCGAATGACCAATGACCAATGACCCATCCCGAAACAGCTGTAAGAGCACGCTGACACTGTCTGTTAATATCTTGATTTAACAGAGAGTCATACAGTCTAGCATTTTAAGGATTCTCACAGGAGTATGGCCAATAGAGACACAAGCTGGTTGATGAGGATAGTAAGGGTATTAAGAATTCAAGCTGATTTAGGTGCGTACATTTTTCACTGGAACAGTCCACAGCGCGCATTCTGCGTTCTACCCGGACAGTTTCGCGAACTGCATTCAATTAGACTGGTATATGTAGTCAGACATGCAGCCCCTACATGCTATTTAATAAACTGATATCTATTCAATGTAGGGTCTGCCAGTTCAACCGCGGCGTGATCGACTTAGTTGGCGGTCCGAAATGTCCGGCAGACAAAGTACGATACTTTATACGCCATTTTCTCCGCCCAAAATAATGAACCCACCGTATGATTAAATCTCGGGCTTGGAATCCGTTTTAAACTTTCCGTGGGTAGTTTATTCGAGCATTCTCAAAACAACACGGCTTGCCCGAAGCTGAAACCAAGAATCTTCCACCATGTCTAATTTTCAGCCAATGAAAAATCCCTTCCGCTACATTCTCCACGTTCGGGGACACAGGTTTTCAGTTTGTAAACAAGAGCACATGGTTCAGAATGACAGCAACTCGTCATATATTGGCGCAATTCAAGGTAATCTATTTCAAATCTTCAGCCCGTTATAATGGAAGTAGTTAGGAGTTTATTCCCTCTGCTTGCCAAGGAACATAAGTTCTCAATAGATATGAAAGAAGAACAAGAGCAGATTCTAAACCACATCATTAGTACCGGGTAGTGAAAAGGATGTTTTTGGTTTGCAACCTACAGGCTTCGACAAAAGCATGACATTCGTCGGCTCACGCTTTGCGGCAAGTCATACAGTTGATACAAGCAGGCGATTTCCTGGTTAGTCTACAGCCAGTTACCTTCACAATACACAAACGACCAACAGGTTAATCGGCTGTCAGCGTTGGCGCAATAATCACACCTCTAAAAGTAATCAAGTCGGGGAACTCAGAACAATAAATTCAAACCTATAACTACACTATTTAGAATTGGAATTTCATTTTTTTTTCAACAGAAGGACGATCTAATTTCGAATATCGAATTTGGGTAATAAAAAAAATGACCGTTTTCTTCAGCCAGGAGGGCTCTGTATCCTTAAACAATACATATTATCATACCTTCTCACCCAATTTCATGGACAGTATAAAAATGTGCTATGCTACTGAGTGGGAAGAACTCCATATTGAACTGTCACGATGGAACCACTGAGATCCACAGATCCATGTTACCGATGACAGCAGTTTTATCAATACAGACCCTTTGATGGGTCTTTCATTCAATACAGTTTTTAGAAAAGGTACAAATATTATTATTTTAATAGCTACAAACTAACAATATGCGACCAAATGTAAACTTTCTCATATATGATAGATTTCAATTTTAATAGGATATTGAGCCCACCCACTAGCGTGTCTCTCTTTGGCAATAATCAATGTGAAACCCTATATATATTCAGAATTACAAGAAAATAATAAAAAAAACAGTTGATGTGACAATTGAAACAGTTATAATTTCTATAAGGAAAGTATTCATTTACAACATAAATTGTAGATGTTCTTCCCAAACTGTTCAAGTTTTTGTATAAACCTTCATTGCAAAACATAATATAATATATGAATCATTTGCTTATAACATTGTTGTTGTTGTTATTGTTACTAGCCGTTGTTGGCGTTCAAATTGACCTATTTTGTCGATACAGGGCGTTAATATGAGCGGAAGACGACTAAATAACACCAAACAGAATAAATATAGGCTATTTTAGGAACCCAGTTCAGACTAACATCGACCATGCTGAACAACAGAACTGTCAGATGCGAACACGTCTCTATCTGAAGTGTGTCCCTGAACGTGGAGAATGTAGCGGAAGTACTTTTTCATTGGCTGCAAATTAGACATCGTGGAAGATTCTTGGTTTCAGCTTCGGGCAAGCCGTGTTGTTTTGAGAATGCTCGAATAAACTACCCACGGAAAGTTTAGAACGGACTCCAACCCCGCGATTTTAACTCATACGGTGGGTTTCATTATTTTGGGCGGAGAAAATGGCGTAGTTTGTCTGCCGGACATTTCGGTCCGGCAACTAAGTCGATCTCGCCGGTTAAACTGGCAGACCCTACATTAAATAGATATCAGTTTATTAAATAGCATGTAGGGGCTGCATGTCGGACTAGGTATATGGGGTTATTTCAAGAGCAGATTCACCTTGAGTTTCTTCGATACAATAAACCAGAGGAGTTTAAATATTGAAGAGGTCTGAACAGAGTAACCCCCAAGGACATTCTAAAGTGCAATAATCTCACATAAACTTCATAAGTTGTGATCTAAATGAGATTCCGGGTTTTCTTCCCATGTGTCTCGGGGCCAAGAAGTATACCGCATATCTTTGACGAGACCTATAAAATACATGTGGCTTCAAAAGTACGATATGTAAGACCTTTAAATATTTGCTTTTGAAACTACGAGAAACTTCGAACCTGTATATATATATATATCTCTCATCTTCATTTTATCTTGCGAATTTCTACGTTCCCACTCCGAACTTCCCTTGACATATCTGCCCATCTTCAATGTTCAAAGAACTTATAAATAGACACGATACGTCACTGACCTCGAAAACATTTGAAATCCGAAATGGGTCCCACAAGAGCGTTATTGATTGGCTGACCTATATAGTGGGCTAATACAAACACCGTATTACGAGGAAGGACGCCACAAATAGAGGATGATGTCACTCTACTCGCAATCGACGTGTACGTTTTGATTGGTTCGTCTCTGGTTCGTAGGTGAAATCAACACCTCGGATTTTGAACGCTGAATGGGGTCAGATAAATCAAGGCAGGTTCGAAAAGGGAACGTAGAAACTGATTGGATAAAATGAAGATGATATATCTGGAAAACCTTCAAATATTCGGTTATGCTGCTGAAATGGACAATTATGGCATTCCATACGTGAAAATGACTTCAAGAAAGCTGATTTGACCAGGCAATAATTTAGCTAAGTGGGATGGATTAAATATAGGACTTCTTCCAGAGGATGGACAGTGGGCGTATGCGATACAGATATTATAGCTATATAGCATGATCTGTCCCCAGGGCATTCTCCATTGGCAGGGTTGTTGTCCGCCTACTGTCGGTGTATCTGAGAGTAGGAGGTACGCAATTGGATGGTATGATATCCCCAAGGCAGCTTCCTTTATTGTAGGATCGATTTGATCATCCAATATGCAGAAGGTTGTATGGATTGTTATTGAAATTTAGTACCGGTATAGTTGTCTCTTATTATTATAGAGTCTGCGTACAATACGATGACATTAGAGACATCCGCCACTCCTTGTCTACACATCCGGGTACCCCTTGTCTATACATCCGGGCACCCCCTGTCATTTCTTCCGGGTTTCCCTTTCTATACATCGTGATTTGTAGCAAGGTCTGACCGCCATATTTGTATTTTCGGGGCGAGTGAATGATCCTGAATGTCCTTAAATGCCATTGTGTTATTGTATTCTGGGAAAAGTTGGATTTATATGAACATATCAATCATTCTGAGTCATCTAAATACAAATTAAAAACGGGGTTATCAGATTCGTTCTCTTTCCAATGCACAAAAACAGTTTTTGACCATTTCATATTGTTATAATTCTATTAAACTGAGATGGCTAATCGTCAACAAATTTGCATTGCTGTTTGACAATGATACGATGTATTACAGCGGTACACGAAAGATCAGAGTGTTCATGCCAAATTAAAGTTTCCGCTATTTAAAACGTATTAGGACGTAGGCCGGAATGTGTCGATGTCTACCCTTAAAGCTAGCTTCTCAAATCGCCGTATAAAAGTTGTTTTGCTCAGTAAGTTTAACAGCTTGGGGACATATATCACAGTGTATTCATGTTGAACATTACGTGCATATTCTGGTGCTGAATGTCACAGAGAGGTGGTAATAGGTGTACGAATGGAAAATAAACCGCGCCGAAGGCCTATTTAACGGAAATGAAGTATTGGAAAATCGTTGGGAAAGGCATTATGGGATTGTCATACGGGTCGTTGGGTACATTCAGGGAGCTGTCATTGTGCAGTGCTTCGGTATGGAGACGTTGATATAAAATCAATCAACTCCTTAACCACTATGAACTACGATGTTTAGGCCTACTGATCGCCGGGTAAAATACACAGCTGGACGGTTCAATTAAGGGCTGGTCTGACCGATCCTGGTATACCGCATACGTCCGGTTTCACCCTTCAAACATATGGTTGAAGTATAATCCGGAGTACTGCATCTTCATTTTTTTTCAAGCAGAAGTATACTAGTATAGGCATGTGCCGTATACATGTACTTGCGACGCAATTAAACGAAACACAACAAGGATGGTGGAAAATAATGCCGGTATACTGAAAAGAAGTCCCCACAGGCAAATATTCTGATTGCAAATTTCTAAAAACATCGCCAGAACCAGAACTGATCAAAGCGTTTAATTAAGGTTGTTGTGGGTCTGTGAACATGGCCACTATGAGTTCATATGCATTATGACATTATATTGCGCTATTGGAAAAATATATATACTGAGTATACCCTGAATACAAACCATATTATTTTAGCGATAGCGATGAGATAGCTGGGTTGTAAGTCAAAATCAGAGCACGATTAAGTCATCCTGGCGCCCCAAAATGACAGAATTAACCATTTTCGGCCAATAACTGCATTTCAGAGCTAGGCACAGCCTTGTGCCCTGCATAATACAAGACCTATTTGATGGTTATAAACTTACCGCCTCGCAGGAAACTGGCTTTGGGTTCGTTGTAATATCATTCGTGTATCGCCGCCATTAACAATTTTTAGTATTATTATTTTTTCTGCATTGTCTAAAAGATCTGTTTATTTATGTCACCTGTGCCGACAAGCATGGAAAGGCATTCCGGGTCAACAGGAAGATGTAAGTCGATGTGATCCTGCAACAGTGGGTTCAAAGATACTTGACTAAAAAACATTAGCTTGATTATTCTCACCCACGGATATTTGGTATAGTCTTTATTTAGATCTAATAATATTGGTTCAGAGTTTGGGTAGACTTGATCCGACCACATGACCTGCCGATCCGATATTTTTTGGGGTCGAAATTCCACTAAATATGTACGACTCAATACGTCTCTCCTATATCCAATATCTTGTGATCAAACTGTCAAAGGCGTGTTGGTAATCTCTCGATCTGACATTCAATCAGCTGTAGTCATTGACAACAGATCCACGCCCAGAACCTTACAGGTATGACACTACATGGAATATAAAACAATGAACACTACCTTAGCTATGGTTTCTTGTAGGGGAGAATCACACAACATATTTGATGCTCTCAATTTAGAAAGCGAATTAATCAGATTTTTCGATAATAATTATCCGTTTTCGGTAAAACGTTTAGTATACCTGTGATGGATGGTGAAATTCAAACTCGATATCCGTGAATTGTGGCACCAAAACGCCATCTTACCGAGCAGATTGAAAAGATCCACGGTGTATTTTGCCCGATGCCAGCTTTTCAAAGCATTAGGTCACATGCCTGTCTCATTTAAACATTTCAATGAAAGTATATATTTTTTTCATATTTGACCTGGAAAGCAGACACGCCATACACGAGGGGCACTTCGAGGCCTACCATGAGCTATTTTCCTTCCAACAATGATACGTGTGTGTCTTCGTTCAAGGGACGAATCCGCTTTGATCATTTCAAACACACCCTGATGTACACAGATGTGTGACCTATGTATGTTGTGCCATGCTTTCTGATGATGCAAATCCCCAGCTGTACTACATGTTGACAATCTAAGTCACTTAATCACGTGGTAGAAGTGCGTATATATTGACACAAAAGTAAAAAAAAAGTTCTCTCCACAACCGTGTAAATTTACACAATATAATGTATATATTTAGACAGCTGCTTTGTAAATGTACAACTGAAGTGTGTAAATCTAGCTTTGCACATTTCGCCAGTAGATTTAGACATAAATTGTGTAAACATCAAATAAATAAATCTACACATTATAATGTGTAAATTTACACTGAAGTGGATTGCTGAGGAGGAGACAAGCTTTTGCCCACTTTTGTTTACATTTACACACTTACGATTTTCAATTGAAGGGTGAACATGACGTCGAGAGTTCGCCTTAACTGCTGAGAATTTGGGCCCGTACTCGCGGGTCCGAATCTCACACGGGGATGACCCGTCTAGCACTTGTATCTATAGCACTTTTTGGAAAGGATATATGTTCCCTCCCTGAATCAGTGCCATAAACCTAGGTGCAACGGATCACGGGAAAATTCAAATTGGCGGATACGAGGTTTCCTCAGAAAGTCGTGTTTTCAGTTTTTTGTCTTTATGTTTTCGCATTTTTTCTGGTCTAAAAAGGCATAAAAGTAATTTATTTCGCCAAAACTAATTAGTACCATAGAGAATAATTCGTTTTGACGAAAAAATTACTTTTATGCCATTTTACACCAGGAGAGAAAATATCTAAAAGGAAAAAGGATTAAAAATTGGTCCAAAAATAGGCGAAAAATAGCTTCCGAAAAGTTGACGTCACTGTTACGTCACCAAGGCGGCCATCTTGGATTTTTTTTTTATTTTACATTTTCTCGTAGAGCTTGACCCACATATATTTTATGATAGTTTCAGCCCTCTATCCCGAGGGGTAACGGAAACAAATAGAGGAGCGGGGACGAAATGCCCACTTCCCCGTTTGAAACAGACCCCCAAATGGCGCAGGCCTGGTAGGGTTAAGATCGGAGGAATGAACATTTGCTTCTGGAAAGTAATGGCCTTTGACCCTAGGTCCCTAAGGTTCATTGATTGAGAAACTAGTCCATACTATTGGTTTAAACCTATTTTATTGAAGGGAATAGCGCTGTCCAATTTCCACATCTGACCTAATGTAATTGACTGATGAATGAGTTATGAGGACCTTTGGTACTTACCGGAAGCTACCTGCACCTGTATTCGACCCTAGTGGAACAAGGGAGATAACATCCTTTTCGAATTAGGTTATATCTATGTTATTACCTGTGTATGGCAGGATTCTGCTGGTGGATTGTTAGTACCCGAGACCCGCCCTCTGTACATGTCACTAGCTCGACAAATATATCTAGGTTTATTGTTTTGGTGGGAAATTTAAGCCGTACGTCGGGCATTACAGGTTAATTCTTCTTACTATTCTTGCATTTACCAGGTTTGCCCTATGCTACTCCATCAGACGTGCTCGATGCTTATCCATTAACATCAGATGAGTTAGTTCTTTTAGTTGATCTGTCATCATAGGTCCCAAGCTAGCGTATCTAATTCCGCTTAAGCTGGTGCTAGGGGCTGTGTGGATACTTCATAGTGTCCACATGAACATTTGCAATAAAAGCGCGGCTGAGATACTAAGGTTACGTCCGAGAATCCACCGTATTCTCGGGTCTGTATGTGAGTTGCCGAGGGAAGCTTTCCTGTAGAGCCATATGGTTGCTCTTTGGTCGCCAGACGTCGTCAATTTTTCCCACCTCTTGCATATCGCTCCAATATCGTACTTTGATTATCAAATCGTAAAACTTTTCTAGAGAACGTTTTACCTCGCAGAGTTTTACACGGTGAGAGATGGAACTGTTAAAATGGCTAGCTTTTTGTGTGTCTTACCACGAACACATTATCCTAAACATCAAATTAATATTAATACTATTTTCCATGAGGATACAGATCGATCAACCTGTTTTAGTGCGTCTCTCTGATCGATAATCCTTATTTAGTGTGCCTCTCTGATCGATCATCAGCCAGGCTAATTCAGTCTGTCTGTCGGCATGGCCGTATGAAAAGGTAGGGTTGGCGTATCAGTCGCTTGCGTTATTTCACCCGACTTCAGTATAAATGAGAAATTCACTCAGTGCTGCCCTTCCTATAGTATTATGATATCGACTTCTTGCTGTTAGGTTATAAATACATCGGTAACTGCGCATGGCCTGCGTCTGATTGGCAGCGAAAAACTGTATACGGTGATACATCATGTTGCATTAAAAAGGAATGATCAATTGGAGATTCTGGGAAGGCGGGCATCCCTAAAGACTAAATACACAGAGACAGACGACGGTACTCTTTATGGACTGTGACACGAATCAGTTCGTTGTGGCTTTGACTGGTGTTCTTTTGGGTCCACATAGCAATTACTAAATTGCCTTCCTTCCTTTCAGGAAAATGAGCGAAATGAGTGCCGACTTGCACCTCGCCACCTTCCCTCGGGCCGGCAAACACGTAAAACTTGTTCCATTTAGCGCGACTCGCTAATGTTTTAGTGCGAACTAGGGACAAACAAATACAGCGTGGTAGACCTATAATAGTTTAAACGGAATTGCTTTCTAACGGGGGAGACTAAACAGGAATTTATGGTCTAATGACTTTTGAAAATAGACACCAATTTCTGAACAGTTTCCTCATAAAGCTCAAATATTGATTGATTTTCATAATTCTCAATTGATGTACTTGCGGTTGCCCTCCTAATTATCTGAAACCGATATAGATTTTATTCAAGTCACACCTCATACTATATTTCAAAATGATTGCAGAGCACGTAAATAATTTTCACAACTGCCTTGTTATGAATCAAAATCACTGTTTTTATCTTTCGATAATTTTGATGCAAAACAATTTTTTTCTTAATAATTAAATAATAATTAAATTGTCTGCCATAGCACTGGAATAATTTGGATGATACTAAAGAAATTGCTAGTTTAACCATTAGTGTCTTATCAGAAGAGAAAACACACCCACAATAGAAACATCACTTTAATACTGTATGCACAACCACTCTAACAGATTGCAAAAGCGCGATCCTGAGATTGAATTGTCAGATATTTGTTCGACTGAAAAACAGGTCGGAGTCTTGTCTCCTTAAGGAACCATTATACTGTCCTCGTAATTTTTCCCGTACTGCCCGCTCTATTCACGGGTAATAATCAAATGGAGCCCTGGGATAACTGTAAATCAATTTTCCCGTGATGCAACGCTGTCCATCATGGCGGCAGTCATCGATTCCCGGACGCTGGCATTCCCGGGGGCTGATGAATTGATTGAACCGGTTGAAAGCTTACTGTCTCGATTGAAGCTCTCTTATAAAGGACAGAACTGCCATTAGTTTCTCAAACAGTCAAATCCCACGATCCATTACCAAGGAACCAGACTCTTCAAACAGAGATTTACTCAAATTGTCTTTGTATAGTTTCGGTTTTCTCTTCGCGACTTTCACTAACATATATACCTGCCGTGATAAAGCGCTTAACTCGTTGACGTCACCAGTTCAGATATGGTCTCCGATTTCTCCATTTTACCGACATGTCTGCAGTTATCTAAATGGAGGTCTGGGGCGTTTTTTTCTTTCTTAGAATGCACTGCTCCTAAGCAACTGGAATAATCCGTTAAGCACAGTGTTTGGGGTAATAGGTCTGGTTTCATTTAAGTCAGAAACTATATGAACCAGGTGAAGACTATCATACCTACATGGTGTGTTTATACGCAACGTTAGAAGATCAGAGCATATACATGCCAATTATGTTCAGCATTTTGCTTTCTCAAAGAGGGATGACGCAACATCGTATTGCTTCATCATATTTTTGCATCCCAATATAGCGACACTGCATCACGATTTCTTGCTCGGCAACGTAGTGGCTTACAATATCGTACCTTTGAATCACAATGTCCCACTTCACAGCATCGGACCTTGTGACAATTCGAAATTCAAAATACTGCACCTTTACACCACGTCATCGCGGTTTTGCCCCACAGATTCGTGCTTCGCAACATAGTGTCTCGCAACATCGCGCCTTTAACTTACAGTATCTTGCTTCATATCTTCACATCGCAATATCGGTTCAAGACGAGTACGTCTCGTCAAGCCAAAAACGTAGATGTATCAATTAAACCATATCAAAATTAATCTTTTCTGGAAATGTTTGAATGTAGAGAAATGGTTAATGATTTTAGACAATTGATATCAATTAACACGGAATTTCCAAAGGTTATGTGAGTGAATTGGCCCCTCGTCAAATATAAAGTCACAGCTTAAGTGTAATCCTCCATAGTGTAATTACAGGCATGTTGCACTCGGGGCAGTCGACACGGGAGATCTTCCAGGTCTAAAACCATTGATTGGTTCATTCAAATTTTCAAATGGAAATTCGGCATATTGATTGGCTTGTGGGAAAATATGGAAGAAAATCTAGCCAATCACAGCCAATTATTTCTGTAAAGGTTCATTCGTTGAACTTTCTGAAAGCCACCTTTGATTCACAAGATCATCTTGCATAACATCGCGCCTTTCAACATCCGCGCCACATTCACATCACAATATGGTACTTTTCATCATGAAGCCTTTCAAATTTGCACCTTCATATCATGGTAGCTTGCAAAATCTCACCTACCTACCATCTTATCCATACGATCGTGCTTCATAACTAGCGCATTGCAACGTCACAATATCGCACGACATTTTGTTTTGAAACAACAGCTTCTTGGAAATAGTCCAAAGTTTCGGATTATTGAAATTTTTTATACAGAAGAGCGCCCGAGTCTGACTACATGATAATTACCCTTCCCTTTTTGGTAACCAGTATTTATAGTACCAAGCATCTGGGTACTACCGTTCCTTCAAAATGACATATCCGGATGGGTAGCTCGGTTGAGCTATATGGCGGGTCGGACCGCAAAATCAACCTTCGTCAGCTTCAGTTTCGCACGTTTTTTAAGGTGTTTAAAAATAGGGTCATGTTACATATGGAATATGTAACGAAAATCGGCATGGTTGACCCCATATTTTGAATAGCGTTTTCACCTCGCCTCGAGACAGGGAACACTGAGTAGAAATCTTATTGAAATCGATTGTCAAGATTTTTCCAGGAAATGAACGAACTATGGCGTATTTTGGGTCATTTCAATAGATTTTCCAGAAAATATGGAGTACATCACAAGGAAAGAAAATCGATCCCAGCTTTTGCATGACTGGTTTGTATTTTGAATTAATGGTATGAGCATTCCCATCAATAAAATATATACTTTAATAGAGGTTTTCTGGATGGTTTAGCAACTCCGAAAGACGGAAAGGTTATACCAACGGTCTATTTCCAGCAACGAGGGATCTACTGTGGACTGCACTCCTTGCAACAGATCACGTACTTAGCACAACGTCGTGCTTCGTAGTATCGTATCCAGCAACATCACGCCGTCGCGTCAAAACATCACGGCTCGGAACATCCCATATTTGTTTCACAATCTCGCAGCATGGCATCTTCACATACAAATATCGCACCTCACAATATCGCACCTTTGCAAATTTGCTATATCCCCTTGTGCTTAGCAACATCGCGCCTGGCGACAACGTACCGTAACCTTCACTTCAAATGGTTGCACCTCGCAACATCACACCAACGCATCAGAACATGGCAACAGCGAAACTTCGCATCACAACCTCGTACTTGGCACCATCGCAACTTGGTTCTGTACAAATGAATCTTATGCTGCTTGGTGACAGCGGTCTGGTCTATAGATTCCATACTTATATATACTTCGTCTTATGATTAATTACACAACCCTAACAGGGCGATACTTTCCACTTCTTTGCATAATCTAAGGATTGTTCGAAATCCAAATTTCCTCATCTCAACGTTAAACGAGCCTGCCGGTCGTACCCGCACACGCAAAGATGTACAACAACAACCACAACGATGCATGTGGAGTGCGTGTCTACATATTACACGGTGCGTCACATCCGCTGCTGTCAGACAGTCAGGTGACTAGTCACGTGAATCCCACCATCGGGGATAGTTTCGCGATGGCTACCATTATATAAACGTAAAACATCGACCGTCGAGTAAATATCGCCGTGTTCGGGTTGATACGTTACATACAGTTCATTTATTATCCTCAGAAGCGGGTGATTTCACAAGAACTCCCACCAAAGCCCCTTTAAGAATTTCTGTGGCTTTGGGATTTTATTGGGATTTTACCAGTGAGGCGGTTTGAATCCATCGTTGAGAAAAAACATTATGAGGAGGCATTATGTCGATAGAATTCTATAGAGCTACTTCCAGGCGGAATGCCGCTCTACTGAATATTAATGCGAGTCCATTGAGCGCGTAGTGGTTTAGTTTAATTATTGATAAGTTAAATACAACTGTACAAACAGAGTCGACCACATCTAAACAGATGACCTTAAGATGCAGCCAGTTCCATTTATTCTGTGTCATTTATCGAATTCTGTAACGCAGGATGTGCGTTTACATACCTGAAACAAGGCGGAATTCCTGATCTGTCAGTATTGGGAATGGTGTGTGGGGGCTGAATATGAGTTTTTAATCGTCATTCCAAGAAAAAATAAGACAACTAGCGAAAGAGACCCCGAGGACAAGATTTTCCTCGTGGGATCATCAAATGCGGTCGAAAGTTTCCTAATTATATCATTAGGAGTTTTATTTTTCGAAATAATCCGGATTTGTTTTCCTCCCATGGGATAAATAAATAGGATATTAGATGATATATCTAGAAAATGCTGCCTTCTGTGTCGAGCAGAAAAAAAGCATCAAATCATACATATACATGCAGTAAATGTGATATCGGATGATAAACTAATCATTTCGAATTAAGGCATGGGGAGTGACTACATCGTGCTCTCTGAATACTGCACTGGAAAATTGGCCGGAAACGGGCTGAAAAGTTTTGTTCTATATTATTCGTTGTTCATTGAGGCTAACGTGTCGAATCATTTGTTCGCTTTTTCTGACTTCTTGTTTATTGTTTACTAACGGCTTGTATAATTACGCACTGTTCGTTTACTCTAACGCCTTGTATCACCTATTACTTATTCACTCATACACCTAGTATTATTGGCTGTTCATCGTCTTCGCGTTACTTACTGTTTACCGGGGTCGCTGTCTCGTGCAAACTAGTGAAACTGTTCACTGGCGCCACTGCGTCATATCACTCGTTGATTACTGATGTCTCTGCCTTCTACAACTCCTTGTTCATTGACGCCACTTTCGCGCATTACTCGTTGATTATTGACGCCGCTTTCTCGTATCACTCGTTGTTCATTGACGCAACTTTCCGCGCGTATTACTCGTTGTTTCTTTAGAACACTGGCTCGTCGTTGTTTATTTGGGCCACTGACTCGTGCCAGTTGTTATTATTGGGGTCACTGTCTCGTATCACTCGTTTATTGGCTCCAATGTCTCGTATCACTTATTGTTTATTGACTCCACTGTCTCCTGTCACTCGTTGTTTACTGACTCCACGGTCTCGTATCATTGTTTATTGACGCCACTTTCGCGCATCACTCGTTTTTATATTGCGGCCACTGTCTCATATCTGTTGTTGTTCACTGACCGGCCAATACTCCTAGTTCAAAGGTGCCGCTGTCTAGTACCACTCGGTGTTCATTGAAGTAACTATCTAGCATCACTCGTTGTTCGTTGACGTGACTGTCTCATATGACACAATGTTCACTGGAGAAACATCTTGTATATCATGCTATTTATTGATGTCATTCACTGTGTAATACGTATGAAGCTTAAACGGTGAAATCGTTCAACTTTCTCTATAGAGCTATTAAGATTTAACGTAGCTTCAATAAATTTACCAGCGGTCGAATGCCGCCTGTTTATATGGCTGCCTCGCTGAAGCCCCATGTCGTAGGCAGACGTGATACTCCCCCCACTGACATCATCCTGACACGCGACCATCCAGTCGTTGATCTATCCTGTTAATGCTGAGCACAAAGAGCTGAAGCAGCAAATCATATTTCGAAGTTTTGGGAATGACTCGGCTTGGGATCGATCCCAGACCCTGCACTTGTGAGGCAGACGCTCTAACCACTGAACCACATTAATGCGGTCTCGGAACTATTCAGTATATTGAACAAACATGTGTTGAAGAGAAAATAGTTCTCTATCGGGAATGCTGACACTTTAGACGATAGTCCAGTTTGATATCAAACCCGTTAAAAACTACATACTACGACAATAACAGCAACAACTCTTGCTTAATCTGAGGTATCTTTTCGAAGAAAATACGTGTCAGGATGGGAAATACCAAGATACATAAGTTATTTAAAAATAAGTTTATACAACCGCCCATTTATACTTAGAATATTGCCAGTATTGAAAGGCCTAGAGCTGCACTTTTTAACGTTACTCAATTTTACCATATCCTAGATTATCCTTGTGATGTATTTCACAATCAATCTATCAGCAGTTTACTGCCTTACCTGGGAGCGTTTAGTCGTGTGGAATTAATGAAGTTGTTTATTCAAGGTTAGTTACGGTCAGTAACATTTGGTGAAAGAAGTGGGATAATGATGGGGAGGAGAATCGTTGACCTTGACCTTGACCTCATTCACACACTGGCGCGTGGAAAACTTTTGTGTTGTCTGACTTAAATGTGTAAATGTGAACTGCAAAAACCTTAATAGATTATTATTACAGATCCCATAGCATCTTCCCCCGTCAGGAATCAATCCACAATTCCAGTGTAATTCATTTGTGTTTCTATGGCAACGCAACAATGCTCATTTGTAGAATATGTCGTATAGAGGCAATATAACGTGGAGAGTGACTTTTTACTTTTATTGATCATATTATATCTGTCAGGCCGAAAAGCTTTTAATGTAAGTGCATGTCAGAACTGCATGACACTCTGGCAGCTAAATAAGTATAATTACTGAATCAGTAGAAATGCCCGCACTGATATCAGTTTGGAACTCCTAGGTTTATGCGTTGTTATTCTGTCCATGTGAATAGTTTGTATGTGCAATCTGACTTTAAACACTTCTGACCGACTAATCTGCAATCAGATAATATAGATTTCCAAAGCTGCAGTGGTAACAGCTTTCTATAAACATCGGGCCTGAAGTGTTGGAGGACGTTTTCACGACCAGAAACACTATCTTGGCGTGTTAAGGAAAGAGTTTTTTTATTGCACCAAGCGGCCCTCATCGAAATACGACTAAGCACTCTCAATCGAGAGTCCAGTCTTTGTTTTAGTGGGAGCACGACTCTCGTATTATCTGGTGGACACACGTTACACGTGTGAATAAGCGAGAATATCTCGTATACCACTATATACTATGAATGGTAGAAGTTATCATTCTTTTCAGACTTAAATTCCACATTAAATGGCTAAATGGCCCAAATAATTCACAAAACAACTATATTCACCATACTTGTTATATAGTTGGAGATCTCGGCCCCGGACTTGGTTGATGAAATAGTCCGGTCTAGGAGACAATCCGTGGTGCTATGAAAATTAGGAATCCTTTCAGGTCCCGAGCACGTCGACCACCTTCGATTTTTATACGTCCCGGACCCGGAATTTTATTCGCCGGCATAATGATTGGGATGTATTGAAAACCGAAACCGATCTCGTTCCTGAACTCGGGCTGATGGTTCTGCCCATCACTCATGCTGGTTTTCGGATGATGGGCGGGTTCCATATTTGTTCGAGCATTTGCAATACCCTATAGATTCACTCACTTTCTCAGGATTGATTGACCCGGTGTCAGGGTAATAAGACTGGGTCATCGTGATATCACTGAAAAATTGTTGAAAGCGACGTTGAAATCCTACTCACTCACTTTCTCAGACAATTGTTTAGGACAATGCGCTTTTGTTATAAACGAAGCACACTCACAACTTTGATGACCTGGGCTTGGACATTTCGATTACTTTTCAAGTCTGCATAATACCTAATTTGACCTAGCGTTAAAAAGAATTACCTGCAGCTTATTTCCCCTGATTATCTGGACAGAGCATATGAAAAGTAGTTCGCTCGTGTGCAAAACTGAAAGAGTGTTCGGCCGGATTCAAACTGGGTTTTCCCCTATACGTCATAGCAACGTAGTAAAGGTCAACTTCCGTTATTGGAGGCAGAGATGTAAAATGAGCCTATGAAATGGAGCATGCGCTGTAGGGGGGATGGCTCGATACCCTCATATTTCTATCAGAGTGCACCCAAAATAAAAACATCCATCTGTTTCTTGTTTACTGGACTTACTATGTTTATTTTCAGTTGATATACATGTTTATTTACAGTTGCAATACTGCGAATAATAAAAAATAAGTATAGCTTAACAGTACCGTGAATATTGTACAATTCTCAGATATCCGATACATACCGTCAAATAGAAATAAAAACAATTTCACACGATTTGAAGGAAAAAAAGTTAATTTAGATGGAACATCATACTCATTGAAATGAAAATGGTACACTCCAATGATATGGTAGGACAATGTATACCTTCTAATGTGTACGAAAAAAAGCCAGAAAAAAAAAAATAAAAGCCCAATTTCAAACGCCATTCGACGCTGTTCTACGTCACGTTTCACTCTGAGCGTTAACCCAATCTGGCCTGGGCTTTTTGGGACCTGTCCAGGCCTGAGGCGGGGCCGAAATGGCCCCCCCCCCCTAATTATTTTTCTTACCCCTTGAGCTAGGGGGCTGAAACTTATTACACTATACCCTTGGGTCAAGCTCTACCAGAAAATGTAAAAAAATCAAAGATGACCGCTTTGATGACGTCACAGTGACGTCATTTTCAAAAACGGCATTTTGGGGTCGATTTTTCGGTCAGATTTTCCGAATTTTTTATTTTTGCAATTTCTCCACAAAAACTGCGTGAAAAATTAGCAAATATTAATGTGATATGAAATAAAATAGTTTCTGCCCACTTTTCATCGCGGAAAAGCAGAAATTTCGAAGAAATGTGACAAAAACATCACTTTTCTGGTACCCCACGTGGCCGCCATCTTGAATTTACCCATGATCCTCTGCTCGGGGGTTATGCAAATAGGCTCAAAATGACCCCAATAAGAGAAACTATATAGTCACGGAGTTTCAGCTCTCCATTTTTTGCCGTTCCGGAGATAATGCAGAAAGTTTGGTAGGGGGGGGGCATAATGCCCGCCCCCCCAGGCCAGGTAGGGTTAATATGAAACTTGGGTATATTTTGTCTGTACGAAAAGCAGTGTTTGTGCAGAATCGAAGAAGCTACACAGAAAAAAAATTCCTTAAAAATTTAAGGAATATTCCCCGATTATTACACCAGCGGAATATTCCTCAACATAACTAAGGAATATTCCAAAACATGATACGGAATATTCCTTATTGAATTTTAAGGAATATTCCGCTTTTGTAATAGTCGGGGAATATTCCTTAAACCTTAAGGAAATTTTTTTTCAGTGTAATTTTTGGCTTCACTAACGTAACATCTAATGGAGTTTTTCGTATGTTAACGTAACCATGGAAACCACCCCTTTCTTGATTTACATTATTTGAAAATTCGATTTGAAGAAAATTATACGGTGAAAAAACAACTAGACGCATTTTTAGTAACAGTTGTCTCTCGCCAGAAAATGTTTATACAGTAAAAAGAAGCTCAGAAATTAGTCAGTTTAAACAGGAGGATGATTTTTAGAGATCATTCACTCATTTTTGAATATATGAATCAAATAACTCTGGACCACAGAAAAAAGCTGTCAAATTGCTGGAAAAATTAAGTAATTATACTACAATCGTTTTTCTTTGTGACTGCCTCGGATATCCACTTTTTGTCAATTGCTCCAAAAAAAAAACAGAAAAAGCAATTGAAGACATTACCTAATATGATGTCAAAAAGAGCGCGCCGTGATGCCAGCAACGTCACGTTAAAACCCCACACAACTTTCAAAACCAATTTCCCCACCAATTTGACACCTCTGCCGTATTTGCCTACTTTCTCTACCAGTTTGACAGCTCTGCCGTAATTACTTACTTTCTCTATCTACATGTATACTCTGCCATAATTATTTAATTTCTCTATGAGTTTGACGGCTCTGTCGTTACTTTCTCCACCAATTCGAAAGCTCTGCCGTAATTACTTTCTTTTTCCACCAATTTGATAGCTCTGCCATAGTTTCTTATTTTCTCCATGAATTTGACAACACTGTAGCACTTACTTACTCTGCCGTCTGGTAGTTCTGCCGGTATTTTTTATCAATTTGACAGCACTGCCGTAATTACTTTCTTTCTCCACCAATTTGACAGCTCTGCCGTAATTACTTACTTTCTCTATCAATTTGACAGCTCTTTAGTACTTACTTACTCTGTCGTAATTACTTATTTCTCCATCAATCTGACAGTTCTGTCGTAATTACTTACTTTCTCCATCAGTTTGACAGCTCTGTCATAAGTACTTTCTTTCTCCATCCATTTGACAGCTCTGTCGTATTTGCTTACTTCCTCCGTAAATTTGACAGCTCTGCCGTAATTATTTGCTTTCTCCATCTATTTCATGGCTTTGTACTATACTTACTTACTCTGCCGTGATTACTTACTTTACCAAGTAGTCACAGAGAAAAGTACATATAAATGTAATCACCGTAATTACTTTCTTTCTCCACCAATTTGACAGCTCTGCCGTGTTTGCTTACTTTCTCCATCTATTTGACAGCTCTGTAGTACTTACTCACTCTGCCGTAATTACTTACTTTCTCTACCAGTTTGACAGCTCTGTAGTACTTACTTACATTCTCTACCAGTTTGACAGCTCTGCCGTTACTTTCTCCATCAATTTGACAGCTCTGCCGTAATTTCTTTCTTCTACACCAATTCGACAGCACTGCCGTAATTACTTACCTTCTCCACAAATTTTACAGCTCTGCAGTTACATTCTTCATCAATTTGACAGCTCTGTCGTAATTTCTTATTTCTACACCAATTCGACAGCACTGCCGAAATTACTTTCTCCTCAAATTTTACAGCTCTGCCGTTACTTTCCCCATCAGTTTGACAGCTCTGTCGTAATTTCCCCATCAATTTGACAGCTCTGTCGTAATTTCTTACTTCTATACCAATTCGACAGCCCTGTCGTAATTACTTACTTTCTCCACAAAATTTACAGCTCATCGTTACTTTCTCCATCAGTTTGACAGCTGTCGTGATTTCTTACTTCTACACCAATTCGACAGCACTGCCGTAATTACTTACTTTCTCCACAAATTTTACAGCTCTGCCATAATTACTTACTTTCTCCATCAAGTTGACAGCTCTGTCGTAATGACTTACTTCCCCACCAGTTTGACAGCTCTGTAGTAATTAGTTACTTTTTCCATCTATTTGACAGTTCTGTCGTAATTACTTGCTTTTCCCCATCAGTTTGACAGCTCTGCCGTAATTATTTACTTTCTCCATCAATTTGACAGCTTACTCACTTTCTCCATCATATTGACAGCTCTGTCGTTAGCTGTTATTTAATGCATATTTTTAAAATTAATGAATGATCTGTCAAAGACATGCAGGACAATTTATATCCGAGCGGACATTCTCAGCCGTTGTTACACTGGTACAACATTGACGCTGTTCTCAATCTAAGCCGGAGTGGTGAATTAAGATAATATGTCCCATCACTCATTCTTTTGCTATTCTTCCGACAAGCGAAACGAAGACAGATAGCCGTCTCGGCATGATCATATTACATGTCACAGCTCATAAAACACTGTGCACCTCGTATGTACACCAATAAAAACACACATAAATACACATGCAATGAGGTTATATAGGGTCGGATCGATTGCAGGAATCAATGTTAACCTTATCAATTTCCCCAACAGAACCGCGTTCACAGAATAATTCCAATTTTATACCAACATCTGGAAAAACAACTGTTTTTACTTTTCAAGATAAAAAAGAGCAAATTGTGAGTACATTTGAATGAATGAATTTGAATGCTTATCCGTATATATTGTATATTTTCATTATATTTTATCAAAACTAGATTATATAAACTCAATAGTGTGTTGATAATATGATTTATTATTTAGTCGAGTTGGCATTTACCTTAGTAAGTCACACATGTGAGCTCATTCTGAATGGTGAAACTTACATGAAAGATTATTTGCTGTTAAATATTATGATAAATATTTTCTTCCTTCCTTTCACCATGTTAACAGACCACTGTGTTAAAAGAATTGTGTCAACATTGGTCTGTTCAAATATTAAATTCTTTCTTTGACAGGGAACATATTGTATAACTCGAACAGTATAATGTTTCTGGGTAAACAGATATCTATTAAACAAGCATACGATAATGTCAGTTGCCACCTGATGAGGAAACAGTCGGGTTTAATTACCCTTTTGATGTTGGGTGTAATTGATGGCCTGTATATAGTGAGATTCTGGTGGTTAGAGTTTCGTCCCCGAGGCTTGCCCTCTATACAAATCATTGTGATTGTAGTTTTGTGACTTGCAAACATGGTGGAGAATGAAGCGCTTGATCGGCGTCGGGCGTCACAGGTATTTGTTCTAAATACAAACTTGCATTCAATAAATACTCCCTCCTTTGGGCCGTTTTTCACTATCTGTCGGTCACATAGTTCATCATTTTTCAACAGATGACTTGATAGGGATATTACATCATCGCTCTGATATATTTGTATCTAATACCGCTCAAGCCGGTGCTATAGGGGCCTTGTGGTCATGCCATTCAACATGTCCACATGAACAGCTACAATAAAAGCGTGGCTGGGATACAAATCATCACAGGGATGACTTTTGGTTCTTGTGATGTTTTAGGTTCTAGAAATATGCAGTCAGTAAATTTGTTCATGGTGTCATATGACATCTGGTCAGTACGCCGGTATCGCTTTCCACCACGCTTTTGATGTTGCGTTTAATCAATGCTTGTATATAATAGTATTTAGTCAGTTGTTGCCTGGTTTGGATAAATCTTCTCAATATCAGAATTCTTGAACAGCGATTGCATTGAAAGTTCACTTTGAACGTGATGGTTTTCGATTAACAGTCTTGTTCGTCCGTCCGTCCGTTCGTGTCCGGTCTTTATCTGTGACAGTTTGCTATATACAGTTCCAATTTTGTGAGTGGATACAGTGAGGGGAGACGAGGTGTCGCGTACCGATATTGAGGTCAAGGTCAAAGATCAAGATCACTGTGACCTGGAAAAAATATATAAATCATTGAAAAGTGTTATTTCTTGTGACCTGATGCATTAGGGGTAGAAGATGTATCGTATAAAAAATGAGGTCAAGTTTAAAAGGGTAATGTCACTGTAACCCCAAAAGTAGGAAATCATTAAAAACATTTTTTTTTGAATAGATACATAAGAAGAGACAAGTTGTTGGGTACCACTATTGAAGTTCAAAATCGAGACCAAGGTCACCGCGGATCAAGGTCACCGTGGACAAAAAAAAATCTGAAAATCATAGAAAATTGTAATGTTTTTAGACTTGATACATTATGGATAGAAGATGAGGTTAAGATCAAAAGATCAAGGCCACTTTAACTCCAAAATCAAGAAATTGTTAAAAATCACACTTTGTATTTTTGAATGGATACATTAGGTGACGATAATACTAAAATTGAGATCACAGTCAAAGGTGAAGGTCGATCAGCCCGAAGATCAGGAAATAGTTGAGAATCTTCATTGAGTGATATTACTCCAATTCAGAGGAAGTTAATTGTTACACCCCAAAATTAAAATGTGTTCGTTTTGCGGGAGTATATTGAAGCCAATATTGGCTCTTGTTGGACATGGTGTCAACGAACGCGACCACGCTTTTCCTATACGTGTCCTTGTTGATATACCTGTATTGTGTTCATCATCAATCTATTTTACGCGGACCGACTATATAAGTTATCTCGGCTTGATCCAAACATTGATCTCCAATCAATAAAATGTCCATAACAGTTCTCAACTACGTGGACAATCGAAAACAACCCTGAACATATGTTACAACATGGATGGTCGGTATAATAGTCCGCACTCTCACAAACCATGGTTATTCTCGGTTATTCTAACTGTTTGGTTCTTTGTTCTGTGTTCTTGTTAAGATTTTGGTTCTTTACTGTGATTCCGCCTGTATGACAAAAAAGCGTCATGTTTTAGATATATTAAACAATCCATGTTAAAATGTATACGAAAAAAGTCAAAACTACAAGCGTCTAGTTCGTCATTCAATATTCAGACGTCGTTCATTGAAGAGTTTCCACGTATATAATCTAAAGACGTAATTCATATAATAACATTAGCACCAAATTAAAAGGATAAATCATAGTATACATAAAACTAGGCTAATTTCCTGCAATACAGAAGCAGTCAACAGTTTTCATTGATACCAGCAAGACATAATGATGTTTCAAAAATATCAAATCCGTATCGCTGATCAATATCCTTAATCCATAAGATATACCTTATAAAATCGTTGTCTAGAGTATGAGTAAAAACAGACGGAAGCCCAATTTCAACGTCAGTCGACGCTATTTTTACCTCACTTTCGATCTTGAGCGTTAACAATATAAAACTATTATTGTTTGTATTAAACACAATTTTTTTGGTACAGAATTAAACTAATTAATTTTTGGTTTTAACAACGTTAGCGTAACTACTCATTTGGTCTTTTATCTGCTGTCAAAATTTTATGAAGAACAGAATTCAAAGAACCAAAATCGGTTCTACGTTGAATCAGGTTCTATGTAAATACCAAATATTCTGAAGACCCGGGAAGAACCAAGATTTCTGAGAGTATACATGATTTCAAAAAAGGTGAATATATGCCGGAAATATTTCGAAAATCAGCATTTATCTTTATGTCTGAAGTTTTCAAATTACCCGAGAACTAACCGTATGCATGTCATTGAAACTCCATTAAATTAATCATGAAAATCCCATTAAAATGGTCATTAATTTTTTTTGCAATGTATTAATGCGAGAATTCTTAATGCCATTAAAAAGCTATTGATTTAATATATTAATGGGGTTAAAACAGATATCCAGAATTAAAATTCCATTAATTTAGGTGGAATAAAAAAGTACCGCCCGTTAACCTTCATTTATTTTGCGGTCGAATTCAAATTAAAGGGGTCGGAGAATAGGTTACTGGTTTTAATGCCATTAATTTGTCAACAGAATTTTTAATGACGATTAATTTTATGACAATGACATTTTAATGGAAAATTAATGGCTTGGTATTAAACTATTTTGATGGATTTAATTGGTATAATACCCCATGAATATGTATGCAAATAATGGGGTTTGTAACACTAACCTAAATAATTAATGGTATTTTGATGACTTCAGTTAACAGCATTTTAATGGCATTTCTTTCAGTAGTGTGTGCTCTTAACGTAGTAAATGTATTTTTTTAATTATAGAAAATCAAAGTAGTTCTATAACCACAGGAGATTGGGACTGGTTAGTTAATAATTATGAGATGATAATTAATGAATATATACCTTCCCCAACTCATGTTGTGAAGGGGGAATTCATTAATTATCATATCATAATTAATAACCGAACATCTCCAAGCTCCTGTGTTCATAAACATAAATATTACATAACATTGGTGACAATATATCGTAATCTTTAGACAAAAATGCACCTTGTTCAGTAAAAGTTAAAAGCAGTTTTTGAAAGAGTCTTCTACACGTGGATGTAACTGTGAACCGTACTCGTATGTACGTCGGTACTTCATCATGAGGTATTTATAGTTGTCAACGTATAAGTCTATCAACAAGTCAAGAGACAGATCGATACAGCACACGAGGCGGTTCGATCTTGGCCATTTAACGTCTGCTAATCCGTATTGTTTAGCGGCCGTGCTACCTGAAACTGCAGACAATCGCCCGGACCTTGCTTGTGTGGAGGCGAAGCGGCGAACAGTATGCCTGTCAAAGACCCGTTGGCTGTATAGGTGTGTCGACCCATCTCTTCAGTCAGGCCAACGATAGCGACCGGCTCGAACCGTTTCCACACATCATCAGTTGGCTCGCGATGAAAGGACCTGCTCACTGGCCTTTGCGTCACATCGGTATACGGTCTTAATGGATTTCCTGCTGAATGCAAGAATTGCTGTAGTACTGGCTTGCACTTAGACTTTGTTACCAGAGGCAGCACATGGGGGGAAATGTGGGGAGACAGAAAAGCAAAAAGTGCAGCATAAAGCAACACCGAGACCGAGGGGCTTGAACGCCCCGACGAGGGTTAAAAACGGTGTCAGTGAATTTCGTAGCAGTCAAGGGCGTTGCCCCTCCATTCAAAATTGAACGTTATACTTCAAGGATTTACCTAGTCGTGTCGTCGCCCAATTAAGGGTTATTTACTAGACAAAGATGCGGTACCGCCAGGATCCAAACGAGATGCTTCTGGAGTCGTTTCTTGAGACAAGAAATCGCAGTAAGTTTTGCAAATATAAACATTGATTTCGCAGCACTTTCTTCACGCCAGATATCTCTTTAGAAAATATTGGTACTTGCTTTAATGTATCTTAGTTGATCAATGTCGACAGGTATACGATCGCTTAACCGATAAAAACCGCTTTCCCCTTAATATATTTTTTTAACTGGGCTTACGTGAAATCGAAGAGATAGGCTCGAGTTAATTTGAACAGAAATTACAGTTCGTTTTGAAGATACATACTAATTCTCATGCACGTTCATTATTGATAAACTCTCCTGAATTCGGTTCAAAGACTTCATTAAAGATGTAGTGAAAAGCTGCCGGGTATAATCTGGTGTATACAGGTTTCCTGTGATAAGGCCTATATATATATAACGTTATATTGATCGTGGTTTTCTTATACGCGATATTGTCATTTGACTTCACCATTGCCTGTATGCGGCAGTATGCATGTATGTTGCATGTTTAATCTTTCGTGGGCATATTTCAATATATATCAACTTGAAACTCATCATCTCATACTTAGATCGGTTATAATCTGACTCATATGTACGCTATCTCAAAGTTCCCGAATACGTTTTACTGTTCCCAAACATGCACTTGCATACACACGGAAGTTGCATCTTGTCACTCGAACAGTAGTGTGAAACATGTATTCGTTCTCCCATTGCCCGAGTTTTTATACCCTCCTAAACTGCCCGTGTTTACCTGACAGCAGGAGGTATACAAGCTGATACCATCAGAATGGATGTATTCAACAGGAGTATGGGGTTGGGCGAGAGTCACGTGTCATAATGTAGAGCTGCCAGTCAACATTTGTTGTTGTTATCAAGTTAAGGTTGTCATCAGTCCGCGCTCTCAAAGTATTGGAAATTTCAATCTTAAGGAGTAGCTTCCATCACTTAAACAGTTCAGGGAATGGTTTTCAAGTGTCATTATACTGTAGTTTTCTACCTTCTTAACATTCTTAAGTTCTGAAAGTACACCCTTAATCTGTTAACCACAACACTTCTGTTTTGAGAGTATTGCTGTTCCCAAACCCGCTGTTGTCACTGTTCTGGGGGTGACATGGTGACGTTATAGACCACTGAGTGTTATACTGTGTGAACATTTTGATAGTTGACAGGTCTGATGTCCAAATATTCGGCGGATTGTTCGCACTTATTCGGATTTGGACTCAAATCAAAATTGGTGTTTTAAAACACACTTTACCTTCTAAAGCAGTCTGCAGAATATGTGACGTTTACGTAAGAAGAATTTCTCTGTGACGGCAATAAAGGTGTTTTTTTCAAACCAAGACCGGCCAAACTAGATTTTCCTTGAAGTGTACATATTGAAACATGGCAGAAGTAGGGTAGGAATTAGGACTCCGACACGCACTGAACTCTTGGAAATCCCCCGTTGAAATCCTGCCTATATTAAGATGGGCACGGCCCAAGTCAGAATCACCAGTGATTTTCATCAAAAGTGGGTCAGCTCAGAACTTGCTGGTAACAGTTCCCTAATGCACCTTCATGCAAAAAAGGTTCTAATGTCAACGGTTCTCCCTATTTTGCCGACGAGAGGATTCGGATGGACTCACTCACTCACTCACTCACTGACTACCGGACAATTTGCAGATTGTAGCCTACTTCGTAGGAATATCGACCTCGAAGAAATTGCGACGCCCAATTGTGTAAAAATGGAGATATGATTGATCAAGGTATGGTTGGTCAAAATGACCTCTTTTGGTATTTTTTAAGCATTTCTCGTCTCAAAAATATGACTCCTCAAACCAAAATTATATTGCCACATACTATATTAGGAAGTTTGATTTTCTGGTTAGAGGTGTCATATCTTTGTTAGAAGAGAAAATCCCCCCCAATTATGCCTCAAATTTACCAAAATATAGGTTAAGGAGCACAAAAGGTTTTATCAAATCTATCTCCAGTCGCATGCAATGTTGTACATTGCAATTCGAAGCTGATATTTCAGTATTCAGACTTCAAGAAAAATATAATTTTGCAGGTTTTGGCATAAAAAAAAATCGGATTTATTGCCGTTTCACACAAAGAGCTTCTGCCCACGTGCACCTCGCATATCCTTTGAATTAGGGAGCAAAGACCGCAGTACATTTATTGAATTTTTCATCCTTATCTCATATGTTAGTAAATTATTCTTTTAAATTATTATTAATATGATGATATGCTGAGGATTGTTTTCTCGAACGAGTACCTCCTATGGATAAATTTGGATTTATATAAATGTTAAACTGAATGGGTGGAGTCTGCACACACAAAATAAAGAAAATTTCACCCTAGAATTCTACCAAAAATATTAGATCGACAATTCAGGTGGGCCGATGATTCCGACCTAATTTTCGTTAATCTGAATGAATTCGAAACCCAAAAATTACTTAATGCCATTCCACCGAATATTGTATTGTTGCGATGACCAACTACTGTTGGCAGTGTAAACTCACATACACAAAATATCGAAGGTATACTGTAAATTTACAGGCAATAAGATTATTTCGAAGAACCAACAGCTGTCACAGATATAATCGTGATCATAACATCTGCAGCAGAGTTTACATGAGATTGCTCTCGCAAGTAAACATCTACACGCAGATCTGATTGGACCGTCAATTTAAGAAAGTGAACTCCAGTCCGAAGATCATGATAATATATTTCTCTTTTGGATAAAATGAATCTGTTTCAAGAACCGATCGTCATATAGCTTGTGTGTATATTCTGATTATATTAGTCCAGAAAGTATGTTGATAAATAGCTGTAAATAATGCCGCTTATTGTACGTCCTTGGTCCAACTGAATTGGACAGATGTTTTGCTACAGCCACCCCTGTATTAGACCACAGCTGTTCTATTCTACAGCAATCATCTTGTTTGATACCATCGTGATATCTCCGAATATTAACTTACTTCAATACTCGGGTAATATTCAATCAGTGCCAATTTGGCCTTGATAAATAGTATCATTTTCGCCCTTTGCTCAACCGCTTGTTTGCGTCATGCTGTTATTTCATTTGAAGTCCCCAGCTGCTCGATTCGATAGTCAATATAGCGTGTTTATAAAAACATAATTCAGATATATTTTGTGTATATATTCTGATTTATATTCAATCAGCGCTATATTCGATCTTCTTTTCACGGGTTCGCACAGGTATTTTGCTGCAGCCTCTCCTGTAGTTTGCCCTAATGGCGTTTTAATCAATCAACAGTCAGCTACCTTATTGGCTTCATCAATGCCATTTCACCATAATAGTTAAAAGTATGGTATTTGTCCTTCGTACTCTGAAGCCTCCTCTGCTGCTTCGGGCGACGGGCAATATCTACATGTTCAGAACATTGTTAATTAAATCAGAAAAAATAGCTTCAACGTGTATATATTCCGGTTATATTAAATCAGTGCTATTTTGACCTTGATAAACAGTGTCATTTTCATCGTCCGTTCGACCTGTTCGATCAGGTATTTTGCTGCTGCCTCATCTCGTTATCGTTGACCCCTGCCGCGCTAATTGACCAGTTATCGACAAACTCTGAGAGCAAGTTTATGCAGGGGTTAGTGAACCATCTCCTATTATATCCGACGTATTGAATATTTCAGCTGCATGCAATTGTTCCAATTATGACTTTTATCAATGTGCGCTATTTGTGTGATAAATCCAAAAGGAGTTCACTCTCTAAAAACTACTGTGTACAATTGTGCACATCCACATTAGACTGTGTAACACTGGTATATATTTTGTGTATACTGCCATTACTGGTACACATTTTGTGTATACTGGTACACTATTGTATGTGGATGTGCAGGTTTACCACAGCATTGAATGTGTAGCGCTGATCCAAAGTGGTTTTAGAGAGTACTCCTTACTTCAATGCCTTTCATATACAATTCGTGCATGGCAAGCAAAACATGAAGACTAAAATTCTTAGTGGATGGAATTTCCCGTTTCTCGTTACTGCGATTAATAATGTATATCTAGGCTATGGACTACCTTCTACTTCAATGTACGTGCTCACTGACGCTGAATCAGTTATGAATAAATTAAAATGCTCGATTGTTCCAATGCGACACAATTTCGAGTGGATTATTTAGTAGCGTTGATGTTATTATATCAGCATTACCACGTCTGTGAACATTATTTGTCCCTAATTGTCATTTAAAAGTAAAGTAAAGCAGGGTGAGTGAATAGAATTTAACGTCGCTTTCATCAATATTTCAGCTATATCGCGACAAACCAACTAAGCACCACCCAGCCAAGTTGCATTCCTGCTACTTCAAAGAAGAAATCTTTGAAGCAGCATGGAACCAGACACCCTCCATCCACCCTATAAAACACTGAAGACAGCACACGACACAGACAGGACGCTTACCTGGTGCAATAAAGACAAGTGATATTACAGTGCTAGACATCACATTATCAAGTTCCTGTTGCTTCTCAGCAAAATGCATTGAAGCAACAGGAACCTGTGCCCACCCAACCACCCACAATTCTGACTGACGTATTCCATAGCCTGGCACCATTGGTGCACATTAACAGTCTGGCAACTCAATCTCTCTTTTGTTTCACTGGGCGACCTTCAACTAGAACCTTGGCGTTATTAACAAGGCAAAGTTCTTTTTTCCAACGTTCATAAAGTTAGACCGCGGTTCGCAGTTCGCAGTTCGCAGTTCATTATTCGAGGAGACCAGCAATTATTTCCTCAGATATGGAAATCTGTATTCTTTTAATTATGAGTACTTTGAACTCCAAACTCTGTATAGCAAGAGCGAATGTCGTGCTCTATATCTTTGCATATTCATATCCCAAATCTGACGCCAGGGGGCGCTGCTAGGGGCGCTGTTATGAGTCGCTGAATGACTGGTCCCGAATAACGAACTGCGAACCGCGGTCTAACTTTACGAACTTGTTTTTCCAGCCCTCATTGGGTTTATTCCCTTTTGTTAATGCCCATCTTGCACCGTTCCTGGGATCTCCCCCTAATACTACCCTTAGCACATTTCGACAGCAGATAGAGACTCACTATACTTCAGGATATACATGTTCTGTTCCCGGTCCCCTCTCAGTGTGAAGTACAACTTTTGTCTTTTTTTTACGCTACTTTCCACAACCCCATACCTACTTTCACTTCCTTTTGTTCAAAATAAATATGCGCCCCCCCCCCCCACTCGATGGGCGTCGTGTTCCCTTTTTGAACTTTTTTTCTTATAGTTTACCCACATTAACCCCCAAAAACCGACTTGACGAAGTTTCATGACATTTCCTCAAAAACTGGGACCGTACGGGACGAACAGACAACAAATACAGAGACGGTGGTTACTAAATTACAGTAAATTCTAGCAATGGATGGAATAAGACCTGGATAGGAGGCTTGTTCTATACTGCAAAGAAATTGATCACTGAAAATCGTTTGACCTTAACTTTACTGAAGCGGTCTGAAAGCCCAAAGTATCGTTGGATGTCTCGAAAAAGCGACAACGATTGGTCAGCTTACAGTTTCGTTCAATGGTTCTTAATCTTTGGGACCACAATTAAAACCACAGAAATTTCGCAGAGAACATATGAGTTTTATAGGAGCATCAGTGCAGCACGGGATATCGTCCAGTTTTATAGGAGCAACAGTGCATGACGGGATATTGTCCAGTTTTAAAACATTTCGTTGGTCAATTCAAATTTTTTGATGGAAATCTGGCATATTCATTCACAAATATTGTTTTTAGAGAATGATTCTAGAAATTTTGAAGCGTTTCTAGAATTAATTTCTTGCATTTTCAGAAGACATAAGCGGTATAATATGTTTCCCTACACGAAGATAATTTCTCCAAATTTGTTAGTGATGATAGCGTACATATTGATCTTCTATATTTAATTTAGAGTGACGTTTGCTTAATTCTTCAACATATTTTGGGATTGAATATGTCATTTGTTTTTTAGAAAGATAGTCTGTCCATGTGGTAAGAGAAAATTTGTTTAAGGGTTTTTTTAAGAAATTATTTTTACCCCGCCCACAGATTATTTTTCTTAAAACAAGAAAATAACATTTTATGTCCTTAAATATTTCAAAGAAATCAGAACTATTGACGGTAAATATGAAAGCTATCGCCACAAGCAACTGAAGATTATTTGTCCACTCATGTCTTCAGAAAGTGTAAGAAAATAGGTCTTATTTGTCGTATCAGACTTCTACAATATAGACATAGTTTTTAGATTTATTATCTAAAAAAAGATTTTTCTCAAGAGTAATTATATGGAATTGTTGCAGAGTGATTCGGGGGGATTTTAGCAACCTCGGGAGTTTGTGAAAGAGGTCAATTTTGAAACTGACCTGTTCTTGCCTTGAAACATGTAAGCGGTAGTGACGCCCGCGGGCAAAGCTTATCTCATCATGTTCCTGGGGCATCCGTCGTTAGCCCAGTGCAACCAGACACCAGACGTTCTTCTAAGGCTTTGAGAAACAAGGACTGACACCTGCACGCACTGTTCAACCACCCCTGTTGCAGGTTATTTTGCCCCATATAAAAGCATTTCGGTGTTACCAATTATGGACATCACGTTAGCGCGGAGTAATTTGCTCCAAATGAGGTGGTTACCACCTTAGGTAATTAACGAGCACGCGCTGAGCGCGCGGAGATTCCCCGGCACCTGCCATATGTCAGATAATAGACTGTCTTGTCGACGGTCGTTTATATCAGCGTATTAACCTGATAACTAACAAGACGTTCTGAACTCATCTGTATTTTTGCGAAGGCTGCACAAAGGTATCCTAGCAATTCCCTGCGTTTGGCTGTCAGAGATGAAAGGTGAAGGTTTCTTTGATCCTTAACGGAAACCCTGAAAGCATGCTTTGAGATCATCCATTGAAATATAAAACCCGAGTTGTATACCCGAGTCGTGTTTCCAATGTTCTAATTACCCGGTCGATAATAATCTCCTTATATCAAACGTAGCATATACATATTGAATGCCTTGCGGACCAAGTATATAAGAAACAAGAAATATCTTCAATAAAATACTGGGTGACGGAGTTTAAATGGGGAATGTGCAAAATGTTTATTCTCCATTATAAATATTGAGTTATCTAATTGCGCATGAATAACTGACAGAGTCAATTTTGCAGGTGTAATCATTTGTTTCTACTTACCATAGGGCATTGTTTCTGTCTCAACAGGCAAGGAACTGCCAATGTCCCGTGTGTCACTCAAGAATGGCAATGCACCTTTTAGCTATCGAGCTGATCTGGCAGATTGAATACCCGGTTCCCATGTGATGACCTTAAATCGGGAGCTTCTATATAACCTATTCACACACTAAAGAGCAGAATCAGGACACTGGGAATTTGGGAATTTTTATGAGGAGAAATAGATCTCATGCAGTTCCATTGGTTTAAAATCGACACCGGGCATTTGGGAAATTGTATGAGGAGAAATAGATTTCATGCAGTTCCATTGGTTTGAAATCGACACTGGGCATTTGGGAAATTTTATGAGGAGAAATAGATTTCATGCAGTTCCATTGGTTTAAAATCGACACTGGGCATTTGGGAAATTTTATGAGGAGAAATAGATTTCCATTGGTTTAAAATCGTCTGTTGTCAGTCAATTACTGAAGGTAGCGTCATTGGATACGTAAATCTTCGCATTTCGGTTATTACCTCATATACGAGGCAACACGTAGGAAGGCAGAAGAAAACCCACATGAAGGAAGAGTGCCGAGCCAAAGCAAGCGTATACGACTCCGTCGTACAAAAGATGCAGATCCCTCATGCGCATGCGTCATAAAGCACAATGCCAGGTATTGCATTCTGTTTAAGAAGATATATGCCCAACATGAATGCTAATCAACAGATGTTACATCACATTTGCTTCTGAATCGTTAGTCGTCTATAACAGATGTTACATCACATTTGCTTCTGCATCGTTAGTCGTCTATAACAGATGTTACATCACATTTGCTTCTGCATCGTTAGTCGTCTATAACAGATGTTACATCACATTTGCTTCTGCATCGTTAGTCGTCTATAACAGATGTTACATCACATTTGCTTCTGAATCGTTAGTCGTCTATATAAGATTGGCTATTTTGCAGATGCAGGTTCGTCATTTGTATGATTGATTCATCATCAGGCCATGTAATTGATCGGTCGAGTTAAATAACCTCTTCTATGGGTTAGGCGTTGTTTTGTGCTTAATACATTTCAGCCGTCAATCAATCATTGGGGATTTTCTGAGGCATTGTACAAGGTAGCCTATACCTATTGGCAGGTGTTTCGTTTCAAGTGATTTTGCGTGTTGCCGTCTTAGAATTTCTGAGATTCTCGGCTTTGATAATCTCGCCGGTATACATTTGTTGACTGGATGAACGGCGCCAAAATATGACCATGGGCAGTTGATGAGGGTTGAAATAAAATAATTCGTCTTAATTTAGAATCGCCAATTTTTTTAAATATATTGGATAAGACAAGATATAGAAGGGAGAGATGGGGAAGGGGTCGAGGAATTGTTCTGAGCATGAGAAAGATTGTTTATCCAACAACGTCAAGATGAACTGTCTGCACGAAACTTACATATATTCGTCTTCGATATGGAGGCTCGAGCCTCCAACCTTGTGGGTTGTGGGTGTTTTGTGAGACGTAATTTACGCAATACCATGGAACATGTTCAAACGTGCTCTCCTCCCACACACATACCGGCGATTGAGCAATTAACGCCCCACTTAACTAACAAGCAATGGGACCTTAAATCACCTTTATATACTACTCTGAATCAGGCTTAACATGGGACAAGAATTTGGCTTCCAGGTCCCATTACATAATACAATGATGAGGATATATACCATTCATAGTTAACTTTCAGTGAAATGACGTTAAAATGTCTTTACTTTGGAGACCTGAATAACACACGTTCAAACGTCCCATGAAGATTCGTCAAAGAATTGGCACACTTTTCAAAGGTCAATGACGTCTGTTGAAAACAAAAAAGCGAAACATCTACGTATGGATTAATGTACTCTGTTTTTGTCGTGAGTGTAAATGACTTCCCATGAAACCCCATCATTAGTATGCATGTGGAACAAAAGATATAAATAATTTGTAGTTTCCAAGCGTGCCGACCTTTCTGATCACGACCCAATTATTCACCAATTCTTCGCTAATATATCATTAGCAGTGCAACATGTACGCATATGTATGTGGCCTGGTTGGTCCAATTTGACAGATGTTCAGCGCATCGCCATATCACATAACAATCATGGTAATGCATCGCAGAAATTAACCTTGTTACGGACACTTTGGTCTCCGAATATGAGAATCATTTTACAATATGCTCTCTGATATATAGAAGGGGCTCTTATTAGACTTCGACTTGTACCACTTTCCCGCGTGTGTGGTTTTTTTTCGAATAGCATGGATCCATAATGGGTATAGGAAGTGTGTTCACCGGTGCATGTGCTGGTTTCTATCTAGCGGGACTTTCCCTTTAGCTCAGTGGTCCAGTGCTGGACTCGTAAGTAAGGTCGTTAAGGCAGTAGAGGACGTTCATTTCTAGAGGTTTAAATTTCGGTATTTTTCCATCAGGTTAGGAGAAGATGATCCATGAAAAAAAAGAAATTGGGGGTCACCATACTCGTTAAAAAAATATGGCAGCCAAATGTATGTATACCACTTAAAAGCCATAACACTGAATACAAAGGGAGATTTGAATTTTTTCTTGCTTATTGCTCAATAAATCAAACTTCCCGATGTCAAATTTTACCTATTTTTTAACATAATACTAAACATATATAATTCTTGTTTGATATGTAATAAAAACATTGAGATACCATGCTTCCTTAGAAAATATTAGCGGTAAAACGGATAACCTGAGCCTTTCCAGTTCTATTACCAGGAGGGGGTAGGGGCGGGGAATCGGGGTGGGGGAAGGTAATATTATGGGAGGTTCATTTATTAGCCATTTTACAAGTTTCCTTTTTGTTGAAAGTGACTAAAAGTGAATTTGGGGGAATCCAGAGGCATAATTTTCAACCTTGGGAGCACTTTACACCTTCCAACCGTTGAGTCTAAAATGCCAACATTTTGGTCAGTCCTATCACACCATCGAACCTCCAGTAAATGCATAAATTGTGTTGCATAAGTTGTTCTGTTGTGTCTTTTGATGATTGTTATGCCATTTTGAGATGTCTGGGTACTCTTGTTAGGACATTCAGCGTGTTGTAGCCCCATAAGAGCAGGGAAATGAACGTCCTCTACACTCGACAGGAAACGACGACATGGGCGCTGCGAGCAGGGTCTTTGAAAACATGTGATGAGTCGATGATCGGACTCTCCCGTTGCTGGAGGAAGAGTAGGCAGTGTGGTGGATGATGATCTGATTGACGAGTTGAGTTGTTGAGTTAGTAGTTCTCGGGAGATCATGGAATAGCTTTCTGGGCTAGATAGTCCCCTGGTTGTTCGGTCAGGGATCGGGACGGTAAGGAGATGAGTGTAGTGAAATATGGGTTTACCTTTGTTTATAATAGCTTGTAGCTGGTGCGAATTTTCCTTCGGCTCAGTTGGTGTGATACTGAACTCGTATGAGAGAGGATGATCTGCTTCCAATAGACCATATCTGAGTGACATTATGGAAGTTCGTGTACTCGTATTCACCCGACCAAAATGATACTTTATTTGATATGCAATTATATATATAATTCAATTATATATTTAAAATAAAATAAAAGTTCTGTTTCTTATACACGCAACAAACAAAAATCATGAGAAGCTAACCATTGATTTTTGACGAGCTTCAAAGTAGACAATTAATTAAAATGGACAGACTTTAGTAATGACTATCTGCAGTCTAATTGCACGTACACTGTAAGACCAGTGACCGTACACTGTAAAACCACGTACACTGTAAGACCACGTACACTGTAAGACCACGTACACTGTAAGACCACGTACACTGTAAGACCAGTGACCGTACTTCGTACCTTAAGGGCGTAAATGCTGACTTAATTGGCTTTAAATTCTGAATCCGCTTCCTGAATAGTCTTTTCCCCAAAATTCTCTAATCATTTTGGTTCTGTGTATTTTTACTTGCACGGCACAGCAATTTCAAGAGACATATGAGACATACACTTCTGTCTACACCAATGGTTCTTTGCTTTTATTGGATATGATACGTGTTAATGTCATTCTCTCATCGTCGTAGAGTAATAGTACACTGCCCGTGTGAAAACCCTGTCAACAAAGAAAGATGGCGTGGAGAAACTTCAGAACTTCAAAGGATCACGTAAACTGTATGAACATATACGCTCTTGGGAATTTGTTGCCGGAATGTTTATTATATGAATTCAAGATCAGAATGGAGTGAAAGGAATTGATCAAAACGGATATTGCACAGAAAACATTGAGTAACCACAAAGGAGAGATTTTAAATTATAAAGTGGCTACGAAAATGTATAGAGAGGTGCCAGGTATGGCAAGGACGTGCTCATGCTGATATGTAAAATGAAGTCCTTCCAAATGTGTAACAATGAATTATGCAAAAAAAAAAATAGAACTTGGAGCTCTGAAAATTGTACGAGAAAAATGTTACAACTTGACCACTGTCATGAGCAAATTTTGGATAACAACAAAGTCATGTGATTTCTTGCTCCAATCCATCTAGATCTGTAAACAAGCTCTTAAAGCACGCCACTGACTAATGAGAGCACGCCATAGAGACCGGATTTGCCATTCACGACTATTGCCGAGGCTTCTGAACGAACACACGAAAAACTACGAAGAGTTTATCATTACGTTTCTTACCCCTGGACGTATACGTGAAAGTACGAAACAAAATGTTAACTACTTCCGGTGACATGCTGACTACTTCCGGTTACACCATTGGAATATACTGTTACGTGTTATCTCATATAAATGTACTGTATACTCATTAAATTATCACAAAAGTTGATGAGGAGTGCTTGCTGAACTTTTGGCTGTTTGCAGTGTTTGAAATTAGACCTGATTTGCTTAACTGAAACTGCACACGTGACTCTCTGTGAGGTCAAAGGTGAACATGTCATGTGAACTTATTCAACCAATGAACTTTGACCGTACCCGTGCATTGTCCAATCGGAAAGCTATAAATTGGATCAAAATGGTGGTGCATCAACAGTGTGAAGGGCATTATGAAGAAGTATTGCTAAGGTTTTTTCCTTTTTCTTTCAATTCCATCCTAAACATGATATGTTTAAAGCAGGGGAACAAATTGCTGCTGATTTGTGTGAAATGATGGATTAGTTGAAATGGTAGATTAAACAGACGTGAACTCTGGTGATTGGATATTTAACACGACCTGGCGTCGTTGATTCGAATATACACGGTTTTGCAGTAAACACGCGCATTCTCCTGGACTACGTGTATATATGTTGAGAATTTGGAGACAATGATATGTAGATACTATACCGGTACTTATACTCAGGGTTAAACCTTTAGGAACCTGAACATCTGGCTTTACTTTACCATGTTTACGGGAACGGCTTTGCCCAGCGGATATATGCACAGACGAGCTGATACACAGCTGGAAAAGAAACGAAAATAGCCCGGATGTACAAACCAGTGTGTGCTGCCATCTGCACTATACGTGATTGGAATTCCATTTCCGGGATATTGTAACGGCACCGTATGCTGTAAATACAGGACAACGAATGGATTGGAATTTATATATACAAGCTCAGAGGGTTTATATTGTACATTAAACATGAACTCAAGGCTGTAAAGGATACGAGATGGTATCGTGTGTCTTGGGGATTAACTTCACAACAGAATGTCGCCGTATAAGTTTAGTGGCGACGAAGCGCAATCATATATACACAGATTCAGTTATCATGGGAGAGGATGAAACGGAATGATCACCACAAAACTCATCTCGAAATGGGTCTGTATAAAGCCGGTGTCATTATGCTCGTCCTGTGAAGAACATGGACATGGTTTAACCTGTGAGCAAAATTAACATCTCATGTTGGAACGGGATTCTTTGACGGAACCAGCCCCCAGTATCTCCTCCATCATCAACAGAAACCTAATATACACTCGTGCAACAATCGGACTTTCTCGAAAACTTATTTTCCGGGCACGAGTACAACAGACACCCCCGTTTACATTTGACCAAAAAAAGTCAGTCAATCAGATTTCTTCTTTTGGAAGGTACCACGTGATGCACTGGCGTTTTTGTGGAACTTGCGCAATACCTAATACCCAATGAGATTCTGTGATTACCAATTCCTGTTTGTCCACTATCGACCCAGTTAACCAATCAACTGACAGGACTACCACTTCCGAATTCTCTTCTATAGTTGCAAAAACTGCGTGTATCTATCGGCCTTCTTACTGTTCATATAGAATAATAAAATGCAAACACAATGGCGGCGGTTTGTAAATGCTCAAGATCGTTACAGATGAGTAGGTGATGAAGCGGACTTAGCGCATGCTAACCTTCGATTCACATTTGACTGGCAAATCTGCCATATTATATTGAAACTGACAATCTGTTCAAAATTAATACGTTGGTCATGAACCAGCGAGTTCGAGTAGATACTGTAAGTGTTCAATCAAGATTTATGAGGCCTAACTTACTATATTTGATGATATATTTCGTTTATCTTCGATTTAACAAGATCGGGTTACACAGTGATATGTTACCTTCATTTAGACATGCAGATTTGCACAGTGGGTGTCAATGGTTGATTCAGTCAATATCGAAATCCCTGATTTCGTTTTGAAGACTACACCTTGCCGCATCAATATACCAATCCGTCTCTCTGTATGTGTACTTATTTGCTGGAGCAATGGTTAACGCAGAATCGCTGTAACTGGGCTACCGGTGTGGAGGCTAAGAATGTCCGATGGCTAAGAGTGTCCGGCTCCTATCTTCTAACCCGGCTAGGACATTATTCTCCACCTTAAAACTAAGTGTCCGTCTTGAGTTTCTTTAGAAAAGGCTATTAAGGGACACTTAATCAGAACAGTCTTAGCCATCACTCCAGTACATATTATTCTGGGATTCTTAAAAAACTTGGTTCCATACATGACATACATAGTTCGCAAAATATGCCGCACGTTCTTTTTTGTCAATTCTTGGCGTTTTATACGACGGGTTTCCCATCATAGCAAAAATATGATGACGTTAACCAAAGTCAGTCCAATATTTCTATGACAATGATCATATATTCTAAATATACAATACTGCGAGGTATCCTTTTGGTTACCGTAATCATATTTTGATATGATGGGAATCCCCTCGTGTAAAATGGTAGAAATTGACAAAAGAGGCTGTTTAATACATTTGACAGGCAGGTCTGTGGTTATCATTGATCCAGAGGCGGGTCTAAAGTTATCATTGATCCAGAGGGAGGTCTGTGGTTATCATTGATCCTGGGGTGGGTCTGTGGTTGTCATTGATCCAGAGGCAGGCATGCGGTTATCATTGATCCAGAGGCATGTCTGTGGTTATCATTGTTCCAGAGGCGGGTCTGTGGTTATCATTGATCTAGAGGGAGATCTGTGGTTATCATTGATCCAGAGACAGGCCTGTGGTTATCATTGATCCAGAGACAGGCATGTGATTATCATTGATCCAGAGGCGGGTTTGTGGTTATCATTAATCCAGAGGGAGGTCTGTGGTTATCATTGATCCAGAAGCAGGTATGTGGTTACCACTGATCCAGGGGCAGGTCTGTGGTTATCATTGATCCAGGGGCATGTTTGTTGTTATCATTATTCCGGAGGCTGGTCTGTGGTTATCATTATTCCGGAGGCTGGTCTGTGGTTATCATTGATCCAGAGGCGGGTCTGTGGTTATCACTGTTCCAAAGGCAGGTCTGTGGTTATCATTGATCCAGAGGCGGGTTTGTGGTTATCATTGATCCCGAGGGAGGTCTGTGGTTATCACTGACCCAGAGGCAGGTCTGTAGTTACCACTGATCCAGGGGCAGGTCTGTAGTTACCACTGATCCAGGGGAAGGTCTGTGGTTATCATTGATCCAGAGGTAGATCTGTGGTTATCACTAATCGAGGGGTAGGTCTGTGGTTATCCTTGATCCAGCGGCATGTCTGTGGTTATCATATGATTATCATTGATCCAGAGGAAGGTCTGTGGTTATCATTGATCCATAGGCGTGTCTGTTGTTATCATTGATCCAGAGATAGGTCTGTGATTATCATTGATCCAGAGATAGGTCTGTGGTTACCATTGATCCAGAGATAGGTCTGTGGTTATCATTGGTCCAGAGGCAGATCTGCGGTTATCATTGATCCAGAGGCAGGCATGTGGTTATTATTGATCCAGAGATAGGTCTGTGGTTATCACTGATCCAGAGGCTGGCATGTGGTTTTCATTGATCCAGAGGCAGGCATGTGATTATCATTGATCCAGAGATAGGTCTGTAGTTATCATTGACCCAGAGGTAGGTTTGTAGTTAGCATTGATCCAGATATAAGACTGTGGTTATCATTGATCCAGAGATAGGTCTGTGGTTATCATCCATCCAAAGATAGGTCTGTGGTTATCATTGGTCCAGAGGCAGGTCTGTGGTTATCATTTATCCAGAGGCAGGCATGTGGTTATCACTGATCCAGAGATAGGTCTGTGGTTATCATTGATCCAGAGATAGGTCTGTGGTTATCATTCTTCCAGATGCAGGCATGTGGTTTTCGTTGATCCAGAGGCGGGCATGTGGTTATCACTGATCCAGAGATAGGACTGTGGTTGGCATTGATCCAGAGATAGGTCTGTGGTTATCATTGATCCATAGGCAGGTCTGTAGTTATCATTGATCCAGAGATAGGTATGTGGTTATCATTGATCCAGAGATAGGTCTGTGGTTATTATTGATCCAGAGGCAGGCATGTGGTTATCACTGACCCAGAGATAGGTCTGTAGTTATCAATGACCCAGAGGTAGGTTTGTGGTTAGCATTGATCCAGAGATAAGTCTGTGGTTATCATTGATCCAGATGCATGTCTGTGGTTTTCATTGATACAGTGGCAGGTCTGTGGTTATCATTGATCGGCATGTCTGTGGTTATCATTGATCCAGAGGCAGGCCTGTGGTTATCATTGATCCAGAGGCAGGCATGTGGTTAGCATTGATCCATATGCAGGTCTGTAGTTATCATTGATCCAGAGATAGGTCTGTGATTATCATTGATCCAGAGATACGTCTGTGGTTATTATTCATCCAGATGCAGGCATGTGGTTATCATTAATCCAGAGATAGGTCTGTGGTTATCATTGATCCATAGGCAGGTCTGTAGTTATCATTGATCCAGAGGCAGTCCTGTGGTTATCATTGATCCAGAGGCAGGCATGTGGTTAGCATTGATCCATATGCAGGTCTGTAGTTATCATTGATCCAGAGATAGGTCTGTGGTTATCATTGATCCAGAGGCAGGCATGTGGTTAGCATTGATCCATATGCAGGTCTGTAGTTATCATTGATCCAGAGATAGGTCTGTGGTTATCATTGATCCAGAGATAGGTCTGTGGTTATTATTGATCCAGAGGCAGGCATGTGGTTATCACTGACCCAGAGATAGGTCTGTAGTTATCATTGACCCAGCGGTAGGTTTGTGGTTAGCATTGATCCAGAGATAGGCCTGTAGTTATCATTGATCCAGAGATAGGTCTGTGGTTATCATTGATGCAGAGATAGGTCTGTGGCTATTATTGATCCAGAGGCAGGCATGTGGTTATCACTGGCCCAGAGATAGGTCTGTAGATATCATTGACCCAGAGGTAGGTTTGTGGTTAGCATTGATCCAGAGATAGGTCTGTGGTTATCATTGATCCAGATGCATGTCTGTGGTTATCATTGATACAGTGGCAGGTCTGTGGTTATCTTAGATCCAGAGGCAGGCAGTGGTTAGCACTGATCCAGAGATAGGTCTGTGGTTATCATTGATCGGCATGTCTGTGGTTATCATTGATCCAGAGGCAGGCCTGTGGTTATCATTGATCCAGAGGCAGGCATGTGGTTAGCATTGATCCAGAGATAGGTCTGTGGTTATCATTGATCGGCATGTCTGTGGTTATCATTGATCCAGGGGCAGGTCTGTGGTTATCTTAGATCCAGAGGCAGGCATGTGGTTAGCACTGATCCAGAGATAGCAGGGTTCGCGAATTAGCTAGCCCGACGTCCCGGGACAACCAAAAATTACGTCGGGCAAGTAAATCTGGCAAACTATCTGCCCGACGGGCAATCAGAAATTTAGCTGTAATTGTCAATGCTACTGGATAAAATATGTTGTTCCTTGCTGTAGTCGGCGGACTCGACTGCCTATCAGCGTCAGTCTCAACTCTAACTATCGCGGTGAAAGTGAAAGCCATGCCGTCGGCCATAACTGAGAAAACCCTGTGGGTATCCCACCCTGCGCCACGTAAACACGCGTCACGGAATCTCCTTTGCGACGACCTGGTTACGGACTAATATCGGTCAATCAACGCAGACTTCATCATTTTGCGCGGGACGGACCATATTGTCAATGCAGTGAGTTGACAAGACGTTTAAAATGAACAAGTATCTGGCTAATCGTGAACTCCCAACGACGGGGGATAAACGTCTGCGAGAGAATACTGACCGTAACGATCAGGACTATGAAAGAAAACAAAAGCGGGCGTTTGTGCCTTCATGGGTGAAGGAATACTTTTGGCTGGAGTACGATGATCAAAGAGCTGAAATGTTCTGTCGAATGTGTAGGCGATTTCCTCAGCTGGCGGACGCGAACAATCCATTCTTGCCTGGAATGAATCATTTCCGCAAGGACCTTGTTCGAACTCAATTGTTCTCTCCACCACAAGAGGTGTTAAAAAATCTTTGTTTTTATTTATATCACGTTCTCATCCGCAGATTCAAGTCAAATCTGAAACTCGGTAGTAAAGCCGTCTGTGGTCCATAAAGAATTTCTATGTATTGGTGAACTTCAGGTTACACGTACATTATCATTCGGGCTAGAAATATATTTTCGGGCAAGTAAATTTGTACTACTGGCTGCATGAAGGGCAACTAGATTTTTTGATATTTTGCGAGCCCTGGATAGGTCTGTGGTTATCATTGATCGGCATGTCTGTGGTTATCATTGATCCAGAGGCAGGCCTGTGGTTATCATTGATCCAGAGGCAGGCATGTGGTTATAATTGATCCAGAGGCAGGCATGTGGTTAGCAATGATCCAGAGGCAGGTCTGTGGTTATCACTGATCCTGAGGCAGGCATGTGGTTAGCAATGATCCAGAGGCAGGTCTGTGGTTATCACTGATCCAGAGGCAGGCATGTGGTTAGCAATGATCCAGAGGCAGGTCTGTGGTTATTACTGATCCTGAGGCAATGGTTGTGATTTGCCGAAGCATTTCCCCCTTTATGTCATTTGGTATTACATACGATCAATGATTCTAGTGATTAGCATTTTGGACTTCAAACAATAATGCCCAATGCAATATTTATAAAGGTGGATAACTTCTGAAATGGAGAATTAAACCTCTATACTTCTCATTTCTCGAGTCATTACCTCCCACAACGTTTAACCTCTCCATGTCACCTAATTTGCAATTTATCATTCAATTTGCGATCAGAGAAGTCGAGGTGTAGTGTATGGGCCCAAACTTCAAACACTGAATACCTTCAGTTAACTGTATGGTTATGTGGTTATATTGAAAAATCAATCGCGCGGCTATTTTAACGCATTGCTGCGAATCAAGGTAGGATAAAGAATAAAAGAACGCATCGTGTGTTATTGACTTGGATTGGATCGACGTGCCAAGTTAACGGTAATAAATAGACATGTAATACATTGTAATAGAAAGGCTGTATTGAGATGGTCTACGTTCAGTTGTCTGGATCGGCCTCTTCCAGTTGCTTCATTAGGTACCTACATTGACTGATATTGACTCAAAGCTCTTCGACATAATGTTATTTCATACGCTCATTTATACCAGCTTATGTCACTACGCCTCTTACACTTCTTGTTCCCCCGCTGACTCCAAATATTCACGTATTGACCGACAGAGGAGCTTTATCCGTGTTATCCAATCATTTTGCTGTAAATCTTGGTTCATCTCGGATTCCTTATACTAACGCTGATTGGTTGATATAGCTGGACACGCGATACTGCAGACAAAGATACGGGCTGGGGAAGCAGCAATCTGGGTTTGAATCGGCTGAACGTTTCTTGTATTTGGCGAGGTCGTCGGCATGGTGCCATTGGCGTTTATAAAATTGATTACCATTGGTCCGCGTTATAATTCGATGTCCAAAGCGCCTCCTAGTGACCAAGAGGCGAAAAGTTGGCAGTAATGAACGCAGTGAGACAAGCTGATATATGAGCATAGTTATTTCACTGTATGATATTAATTGCTGTGGTCGCTACACCTTTCCGTACCTGGTTAACTCTTAAGCTGAAAGTCGAATTACCAACCACGTGTAATACTGTGGTTTCTTTTCAGACGTATTGATTAAAGAATCAAGGAATATTGAATCCAGGTGTTGCCTATACCAGTGTAGTCCAGTATCTTTTATCGAAATCCGTCAGCCAGATACTTAGTGCAATTTTCATCGTCTTAACGGGCCATTGTGTTCAAAACTCCCACCCCGACTTTATCATCTCTGTCGTCCTTGAGTTACAGTGACTCTTATCGTGACATGACGCCACCGTCGGTTACGCTGAATCACTCCCTTGTGTTGCCTCGAATTCGGCAACGTTCTCGAACCCTGCAACGTGTCGTTCCTATGTTCCTACGAAGTAGGCTCTCGTTTGTAAATTGTCCGGTAATGAGTGAGTGAGTGAGGGAGTCCATCCGAATGGTTTGTCGGCAAAATAAGGAGAACCGTTGACATTAGAACCTTGATTTTTGGCATGAAGGTGCATTACGGGACTGCTACCAGCAAGTTCTGAGCTGACCTACTTTTGATGAAAATTTCTGGTGATTCTGACTTGGGCAGTGCCCATCGTAATATAGGCAGGATTTGAACTTGGGGTGGGAGATTTTCAAGAGTTCAGCTCGCGTCGGAGTCCTAATGCCTACTCTACTTCGTAGGTCCTGTGACGTTAGTCACACTGCCATGTAGCATGGTTGACGCAAATATTCCGCATGTATTACCAGTATATAGTATATCAGGTGTTTTGTGTATACATCATACCACAGCTCCACTATGGTATGCCACGTTAACAATAGTATACAACTTACTTTACATGCTTAAAAATAAAAGTGCTATATAGAATCGAAACCTTCGGCGTTGAAATAACTCTTCAAATGTGTCCACGCTGACTGTTCTTTCAAATGCATAGTGGGCTGAAAAAAAACTCTTACATTGGTCTTTATAGCTGTGGTTCAGAATCCAGATAGCATTTTTGCACCACAGATACAAGTTTGGAGTCATTATATAAACCAGCCTTTGGACATGACACGTGTCGTGGGGCTTCCGGGGATTGACCTGGGATGTCGTTGTGCACACCGCAGGTCATGGTAAGAATAGGCCTCAGCTCCTCAGACAGCTTGTCGTAAGAGGCGACTAACTGAGGCACCCGTGAGGTTCCGGGATGTGAAAAGGAATAGGACCCCACCCGTGTGATTTCCAGGTGTGAAAAGGAATAGGACCCAGCGTATATATTGTTGAAAGCGACATTAAATCATATTCACTCGCTCTCACTTGAACATGACACACGCCGTGGCTGGTTAGTGACGTGAATGATCCTCACCCACTGGTGCGTATATATATACAAGACTTTATACTTGGATTAATGATCGACAACAAACCTGTCAGGACGCCGCACCAGATGCCGATGGACGCCGCACCAGATGCCGATGGACGCCGCACCAGATGCCGATGGACGCCGCACCAGATGCCGATGGACCTATGAAATATTGATTAGAATGTGCGATCGCTCTATGAGAACAAGTCACATATCGCGTTGAGAAATCAACATTTCTGACCCATACACCAATCGCTGTCGCAGGGTTACAGCCACTGCTGTCAGTCATATAGACCTCTCCATTCTCCCTTAAGTATCAGTTTATACATACAGTCAATCGACTCGGTGCAAAACCTTCAAAATATCAAAATTTGACACTGATAAGACATAATTTATCTGACCATGTGTTGCTTACGGTCGGACTTTCGAATGAAGACTATTGTTATATCTGTTTCATGGTCTGGTGATCGCCAGATGTTATAACTACCCAGGCAATATTATTTGGTTTATGTCGCTTCCCTTAGAGTCACCGAGTGCCCCCGCTCCCCTTAAAGCATTCTCTATGCTTGGATATTGTTAAAATGTAACAGTAATTATGCTTCATATGTATCATATTTAATGCCGGGTTAATATGTTGAAATCATGCAAATTTTGGCATTTTATTATATCAAAACATATGTTCCCTCGTATAGAATAACTGGAAGAGATTTGAAGGAACAACACAACCTCAGGCGCTCGCTGGTTGCTTCCACAATCGACTATAGCACCATTGAATACCGACGGTCACGGATGTACAAAGGGAAGCAACTTTACCAACGTCACGGCAGAGGGCGTGACTGCTTGGGGGTCAGATCGAAGATTGTTAACATGGTGGATCAAAGGAAATTGACGCAAAACGGTTTCCAGTTCGATAAATGGGCGGTCAAAATGAAATTAAAACAGATGTACTGCAGAGTGGCTATCCTAACATATTGACAGACACACGAGGCGCTCTTGTTGTATGATGTAAGATATATATTTCTAGTCCAAATGAATTGAAGAATCTGGTATGTTCTTCTGTGACGTCGATCATTCGCTATGACGTTGCAACAATCCATATTATGATGACGCCACTCGCGATACCATTGTTGGCGGTCCAAATAACAAACGTCACAAGAGAACGTCATAATACAAATGTATCAAAATGTATATATTCGTAGCGTCGCAAGCTATCGTATGGCTGCAGGGCAAATCTGACCCCCTCTGCACTCCGCCCTCTACCGGTATGTCAGCAAAGTTGTTCCCCTTTATTATCCGTGACCGTCGGTATTCAAATGACAGCAGGACTTTGCGTAGATTTGGCTTAGCCTCTCTTTTTAATTAGAACTGGAGATATTTCCAAGTGAATTATTTTAATATTTTTGTCAAAATTCGTTTATTCTTACATATTTCGACACTTCTTTGAAAGTACAGCCTCCTATAATTATCTAAATATCTAGGGTTTACTATAAAATTTCATAAAACACAGTGAATTTCCTGTTTACAAATCTTTTTAAAAGCAATGATGTCTGAGATACAAGATAAACTTGAAAAAAAGTGGTGGAGAGTACTATGATTGTCTTTTTGAATTTGGTGCTAATACTGTTATGTGGAAAATGGAATAGGTCTTTGGATTATGGACGCGGATATTCTCTAATGGACGACGGCTGGATTATGAATGACGGACTAGACGCTTGTAATTTAGCTATCGCTCTCGGATACCATCATGTTAACTGTACAGAGCCATTTGTTTGCCGAAATTTCTATATCCACTCCAAACTTAAGCTGAAAATATTTACAGGTCTGCAAACTGTTTTAAAACTATTTCTTATCAGCGAAAACAATGTTTTTATTGTTCTTGGGCTGTAGTGGTTTTGTTTCCCTGCCTCCAGTGTCAGTCAATGGAATTGCTTCGTTATATTGAACATCTAATCAGTTTCAATACCCGCACCTTGACATGATTGGTTGACCAAGAAAACTGTGACATCATTTCTAAAAATAAACTGATGACATTTCCGCTTGTTAACTTCTGCAACAATATATGAACTCGGGTCTATATATAATGACTTTTTTTTCATAAGTTAACAAAAACGACCTAAACGGTCGATAGCCCAGAGAGCCTAGAGAGTTTGGATGTCGACATGTATAACTCGACAAAATCTTGACATGATTCGTGATTGGCTGGATTTTTTGTCAATTTTCGACAGGCCAATGAAAATCGCGGATTTCCATTCGAATATTTGAATTGACCAATCCAGTTCTTCAATACCGGAAGATATCCCATGATGCACTCTTGTTTCTATTGACCTCCACTGTGTTACACTCCTGTGTAGATCGCTCGGGTTTGACTGGTAGATTGTATTGGCACATTCATCTTTTGTCTCTGACAATGTAATTGTTAGCGCAACTCTCTATGGTCCGTCGAATTTTGAAACGTCTATCTGAATCAATTTTTATAATTTCTCTGCAGAATTAAAATTGATTGACTTCAATACTGAAGTTGAGCAACATTGATATCTTGTCTTGTTCCTCCGAAAATGGATATCTGACAAGGTCTGACGAATTACACTGGGGTGATTGCACAAATCCAGTAGGGCAATGGTCTCAGAGCGATTCGGCAAATTATATTATATTTGTAGTAGGCTTGTATTTTTTTTTTTTTTCTTTTCTTAATATTGTGTTTCCGTAAAACGAAAATCACACTGTAATATATATTTATCTGAATCAAGTTAAACCTGTATGATTTGTACATATATTCCACAAAGGATGCTAGATAGACTCGTTACCTAGCCGCCCGACTCCCGTAGACCTGAGGACAAGCAATGAGAAGAAATCTTGCCATATCTGACTGGCATATCTGGCTGGTCGAGTGACGTCACCTATCCATATCTGGCGGGCATGTGCACAAAAATTTAATTTCTCCAAATAGTACCTCAATAACAATGCTACACTCCAAATCACATGTGCAGGATTGGAACACAAAGTGAGGTTCAGTTTCATCACATGTTGCGGCTCAAACGTGTTCAGCTTCAAACACATTGGTGTTTAGGTTATAAACACGCATGTGTATAAAAACCTAAACACGTGTGTTTTATACCCAAACGCCAAGATGTTTAATCCATAATCATGTGTAATTTTAAACATGTGCTCAAACTGAAAATCGCTTTAGTGTTTAGGCTTGCGTTCAAACCATAAACATGTTATTTATAGTGTAGAGTTATACGCTTAAAACTAAAGTGTTGAAACTTACTCGTAAAGTGTTGAAATAACCCTTTAAGTGTGTCCACAGGGACAACACTTCAAGAGCAGTCCCTGTGGACACACTTAAAGGGTTATTTCAACACTTTACGAGTAAGTTTCAACACTTCAGTTTTAAGCGTGTATACTGCGACGTAATCCTGTGTGTCATAAACAGGTTAGGGCGATCTCGCTCTCTAAAATGGATGTAAAAAGGTCGTTTTTGCTCAATAAATCAGTTCAGATAATGAATTCAACAAAATCCTTTTGGGCGCACAGACATATATATCCCCAACCGGTTCACTGGGATGATACGCAGGCGCAAGCTGGGGTATTCAATCTTTAATAACCTCCACTGTGTTATTCATTCTGTAGCATTAGTTAAGAAGGAATTAAAAGTTATTGAGCAAAAACGACGATTTTTACCTCCGTTTTAGAGAGCGGGGTCGCCCTAACCTGATAAAGCATCTGACATCTGGTGATATTATGAGGTTCCTAAAACATCAATATATATTTAATAAGAGAAAATTAAGATCAACCAATCAGTGATGCAAAACGGTAGTCTGAGAGCTAGGTATGAGTCTAGATGCTCGCCAGTATCACACTTGCGTGGGTTACCAATGGGCCAACCTATCATCCTGTCATCATTCGCATGGCAAGCTTTACGGAGCAAATGCGTCAAACATTTCCGATTTGTCATAATTTTGTTCGCAGCAAATTCATCATGCAGTTTTCATTGGGCGGAGTTAGACGAACGCAAAATTAATCATAGCTGACGACACTGACAGCGCACTGGATAATACGAGCAGTTGCCGTTTGGAATTACATGATAATTGTTCTCTGAGCGTTTCGATAATCTGTTCCATCCTAGTTGTCAACCCGTCATTAAATACACACAATCACTGAAGACATCTTGTCTCTTTTCCCCCGGGTGATTCATCTTTCTGTATTATTCGCAAAAAAACCCATCTGCAAGTATTGATCTAACCATCATTATTTTTGCAGTTCTCCAAGTTAAACGGAGACTGCTAGCATCATTTAAACATATGCCGGATATTAAATTCATGGAGGAGCCGAATGGTTTCATCGAAAACATGTCTCCGCATATTAATTCGGAATCAATCTAATCCGCAGATGTATCTCAGGGACGTTTGTTCCCCTTTGTGTGGCGTCTTCTTTTTGTCCGTTTATTGTTTCTAGCCTTAAGGATAGTTCTCCTCGCCATGATGACAAACGATGTCGTGTGGATGAAGATAATGAATATACTGCTGAGAGAGCTTGTATCTATTCGTATAAAGAGACTCGGCCTATAGTTCATCTCAACGCAATTAATCGCCCTCCAATCAAATTAACTCAAATGTACAATCGACGCCCATACCATTAGCCTTGATTTACTCGTCTTCAATAGAACTCCCTGTTCAGGCAAAGATTAAACCTTTGCAGAAACTCGGCTATTAGCTGAAATTTATCCTCATTTTCTCTACAAGCCAATGAAAATGCGTATCCCATATGTGATAAATCTCAAAACCCATTAATGTGATAAATCTCAAAACCCATTAATGTGATAAATCTCAAAACCCACGAATGTGATAAATCTCAAAACCCATGAATGTGATAAATTCCAAAACCCATGAATATGATAAATCTCAAAACCCATGAATGTGATAAATCTCAAAACTCGTGAATGTGATAAATCTCAAAAATCCATGAATGTGATAAATCTCAAAAGCCCTGGATGTGATAAATTCCCAGACCCATGTAAATCTCGGAAGAAGAAATTAATACAATGATCCAATACCTTCAATGACTTTGATGGTTCCTCGATTGATGGAGTGTACTGTAGATCAAACCACTCTATGCGGAGACACTGCCCAGGGGTTTTTCCATTGGCTACTTCCGGAAAAATCTGACCATGTCGGGAGAACGCTGGAGTGGAGTGGAACATGGCCTGGAGCGATGGGACTTTTAACCATCAAGTCTGTCTTGTATATATAGCCAATCGAAACGAATGTGTTCAGATCTACATGATTAAGAATGTTTGTCTGATTTCTGTGGTAAAGGAGGCGTCATATCCGACAGGAAAGCTTGTCGTAAGAGGCGACTAACTTAGACTGCCAAAAATGTCCTACTTATTTAAGATAATGCCCTAAAATTTTCTTGAAATAAGATAATTTTACTCAAAATAAGTTAAATTTTGAGAAAATTTTAATATTTTTTCTTGTTTAAGTAAAATATACTTACCCCACTCCAAATTTTACTTAAGCAAGAAAAAAATATTAATTTTTCTTAAATAATTAAAAATAATATTGCTTTAAGAAAAATTCTCAAATTTTATGATTTTTTTATTCTTGTTTAAGTAAAATTTGGAGTGGGGTAAGTATATTTTACTTAAACAAGAAAAAAAATCTTAAAGTTTGACTTATTTTGAGTAAAATTATCTTATTTCAAATTTTTTTTTAGGGCATTATCTTAAATAAGTAGGGTACTTTTGGCAGTGTACGCCTTAACCCGTGGGGTTCCTGGGTGTGAAAGGAATGGGACCCCACCCGTGGTTTTTCCGGGTGTAAAAAGGAATAGGACCCTATACCCGTGAGGTTTCCGGGTGTGAGAAGGATTAGAACTCAAACGTCGTGATATGACTGAAATATGGTTTAAGGCGACGTTAAATCATATTCACTCACTCACGAAAATCAGCTGTTGCAATTTCAGGAAATGAACCGCGTCTTGGCTCCCGAACTGTTTGACCTCGAAGCTCCAAACCAGTCGTACAAAGTTAACTTCGGTCTTGTCGGAAAATCGGAATTGACAGTTCTGAGATGACATATTCTAATTTTCTAAGAGAAAAGTATAAAAATGTCAGAATAAAACTTTCACAAGATGGGCTTTCACATGTGACCCATTCTGTAATAGTGCTGATAATAGACAAGACCGCGTCACCATGTAGCAGATTTCACTCTATCCCCACCTTTTGCGTCCGACTCGTTCGAAGATGGCCGATGTTATCCGAATGAGGACGACTGAGACCGTCGGCAAAATTTTACATTCTCTTGAACGACTCGATCCTTCCTGTCACATCGCTGAAAAACATCACATGACTATAATTTAGTATAAATGGTCAAGGTTTTAAATAACAATACCGCCAATATCGGCGATAAACTAAAGCGCAGGTGCACGGATGTAAGGAGAACTAACGGTATATCATTAAATTTTCGTCTGGGCTTCAGACCGCTTATTAGAATTGACATTTACGGTCACATTAACGATCGTACCTGGCTGGAACTCTAATTAATTCTGGATATTTGGACTATATTGTCAGCAAAACCCGGCAAATAGCGATCCAGGGAACTGGACATATCGATAAATTGGCAGTGTCGAATGTTATAGGTTCGTATAACCGCCGCACTCGCCTCGAACTCCATGTCCTACTATATAGATCATCTGGTGAACGCAATTTTAAAGTGGACTGGAAATTTGAGCGACGTACGTTGTACTACGTCAACAGCAATGAACACCTCTTTATTTAAATATCTCTCTCCTTGTTTACAAATCCGCGAAACGGGAAAATATGCAGTATCTTATTTGTCGATGGTGGATGGTTGTATGAGGTATGATATGTCTTAACTTTATTGATTATTTATTGGTCGTGTTTGTTACTACCCCCATGCGGTTTCATCAGCCGACTCAATACGATGGAAGAACCACATAGAGGTCATATTGTCCAAGCAAATTTGACCCATTTGGAAGTCATGTAGCGATGCGGTAGATTACGACAGACGATTGGTTATCAATTAATTATTTAAAACCATTAATTGTTGGCATAACCGTTTTTGAGCAGTATACATGTAGTACTCTGTGCGTTTGTATACGTCGAAGGGTTTAAAGTCTACGCATATGTTTTCATAGCCCCCATCTATCTTGACATATCTTCGATAGTACCCGGATGTTCATGCACAAGCAGCGCCATCTATCAAGTGGTGACAGGAATTACCCGGATGTTCATTCACATCGCCCTCTATCGTTCATAGTTGTCCAAAGTTTAACAAAGGAACATCTATCTGCACTATGAAACTCCCGCGTATATTGTCCCGATGATGACAGACAAGGCCGAGTATTAAAACGAATGCTGAGCTGCCGGACGTGTTCACCTTGTTAGTGTTGATGGACCAGTTTGGCCAGTTTTCGTACCATCCATCGTTATTGGGCTGTTCTTCGTTTCAAGTTAACAGTGATGCTAGAATTACCACGAGTGCAAACTCCTTCAATGAGAAAATATCGCGTGTTTGCCAAGGTGCTTGATTCAACGACCCCGGCCACATCAAAAGTGGCCATAAGGGTGAATACCGATGGCCTAGCTCACTATATTGATCGTTAAAGACCGCTTAGATACGCATGGAGAATGTGACATACTCAACCCTGATTTGTTACATTTGGGCACGAGAGCCGTAAGTCGATACGTAACGAAGGTGATACAGTTTTGCCTCGTTAATGATACTGTAATGCCGCTATATTTATATGATCAAAGCGTTAGGCCCATGTAACGGATCGAAGTCCAAAGAAACGTAAAATACTGCATTTGAATACACAAATCTATCAAAAGTTTCTACACAGCTGTCGATATTCAGTGTCAACTTAATTGGAAGACAGCTGCATATTACTGAAAGTAAAACCAATCCCTTTACCCTCGTCCAACTATGGTTGCATGAGTAATATAGGAAACGTATTTTGAACCGCATTCGTTCGCTGGGGCCGCAGGTCATGGTCGCTATAGTTCCGGCACTCCCGTTCACGTGACTGGAAGTAGACCTCTGACCTTATCACCGCGACGAAAGTGACCGCAACACTGTGGAGGAATACGACCCGGGGCCGAAGGTGGAACTACATAGCCATGACCTGCGGCACCAGCAGCCGAATTCGGTTCAAGATACGCTTTCTATACCATTTGCTGACTTTTTTTTCCTATATATTGCGATTCAAAATCAAACCTGTCTTTATCAAGAGTGTCTGTATCAAGAGTGTTATCAAGAGTGTCTGTATCAAGAGCGTCTATATCAAGAGTGGTATCGAGAGTGTCTGTATCGAGAGTGTCTGTATCAAGAGTGTCTATATCAAGAGTGGTATCGAAAGTTTCTGTATCGAGAGTGTCTGTATCAAGAGTGGTATCGAGAGTGTCTGTATCGAGAGTGTCTGTATCAAGAGTGGTATCGAGAGTGTCTGTATCGAGAGTGTCTGTATCAAGAGTGTCTATGTCAAGAGTGGTATCGAGAGTGTCTGTATCAAAAGCGTCTATATCAAGAGTGGTATCGAGAGTGTCTGTATCAAGAGCGTCTATATCAAGAGTGGTATCGAGAGTGTCTGTATCGAGAGTGTCTGTATCAAGAGTGGTATCGAGAGTGTCTGTATCAAGAGCGTCTATGTCAAGAGTGGTATCGAGAGTGTCTGTATCAATAGTGCTATCAAGAGTGTCTGCATCAAGAGTGGTATCGAGAGTGTCTGTATCAAGAGTGTCTGTACCAAGAGTGTCTGTATCAAAAGTGGTATCGAGAGTGTCTGTATCAAGAGTGCTATCAAGAGTGTCTGTATCAAGAGTGGTGTCGAGAGTGTCTGTATCAAGAGTGGTATCGAGAGTGTCTGTATCAAGAGTGCTATCAAGAGTGTCTGTATCAAGAGTGGTATCGAGAGTGTCTGTATCAAGAGTGTCTGTATCAAGAGTGGTATCGAGAGTGTCTGTATCAAGAGTGCTATCAAGAGTATCTGTATCAAGAGTGGTATCGAGAGTGTCTGTATCGAGAGTGTCTGTATCAAGAGTGGTATCGAGAGTGTCTGTATCAAGAGCGTCTATATCAAGAGTGGTATCGAGAGTATCTGTATCAATAGTGCTATCAAGAGTGTCTGTATCAAGAGCGTCTATATCAAGAGTGGTATCGAGAGTGTCTATATCAAGAGTGCTATCAAGATTGTCTGTATCAAGAGCGTCTATATCAAGAGTGGTATCGAGAGTGTCTGTATCGAGAGTGGCTGTATCAAGAGTGGTATCGAGAGTGTCTGTATCAAGAGCGTCTATATCAAGAGTGGTATCGAGAGTGTCTGTATCAATAGTGCTATCAAGAGTGTCTGTATCAAGAGTGGTATCGAGAGTGTCTGTATCAAGAGTGTCTATATCAAGAGTGGTATCGAGAGTGTCTGTATCAATAGTGCTATCAAGAGTGTCTGTATCAAGAGTGTCTGTATCAAGAGTGTCTGTATCAAGAATGTCTGTATCAAGAGTGTCTGTATCAAGAGTGTCTATATCAAGAGTGCCTGTATCAAGAGTGTCTGTATCAAGAGTGTCTGTATCAAGAGTGTCTATATCAAGAGTGCCTGTATCAAGAGTGTCTGTATCAAGAGTGTCTGTATCAAGAGTGTCAGTATCAAGAGTGCCTGTGTCAAGAGTGTCTGTATCAAGAATGCCTGTATCAAGAGTGTCTATATCAAGAGTGTCTGTATCAAGAGTGTCTGTATCAAGAGTGTCTATATCAAGAGTGTCTGTATCAAGAGTGCCTGTATCAAGAGTGCCTGTATCAAGAGTGTCTGTATCAAGAATGCCTGTATCAAGAGTGTCTATATCAAGAGTGTCTGTATCAAGAGTGTCTGTATCAAGAGTGTCTGTATCAAGAGTGCCTGTATCAAGAGTGTCTGTATCAAGGGTGTCTGTATCAAGAGTGTCTGTATCAAGAGTGTCTGTATCAAGAGTGTCTGTATCAAGAGTGTCTATATCAAGTGTCTGTATCAAGAGTGTCTGTATCAAGAGTGTCTGTATCAAGAGTGTCTGTATCAAGAGTGCCTGTATCAAGAGTGTCTGTATCAAGAGTGTCTATATCAAGAGTATCTGTATCAAGAATGGTATCGAGAGTGTCAGTGTCAAGAGAGTTTGCATCAAGAGTGTCTGTATCAAGAGTGTCTGTATCAAGAGTGTCTGTATCAAGAGTGTCTGTATCAAGAGTGTCTGTATCAAGAGTGCCTGTATCAAGAGTGTCTGTATCAAGAGTGTCTGTATCAAGAGTGCCTGTATCAAGAGTGCCTGTATCAAGAGTGTCTGACCTTATCACCGCGACGAAAGTGACCGCAACACTGTGGAGGAATACGACCCGGGGCCGAAGGTGGAACTACATAGCCATGACCTGCGGCACCAGCAGCCGAATTCGGTTCAAGATACGCTTTCTATACCATTTGCTGACTTTTTTTTCCTATATATTGCGATTTAAAATCAAACCTGTCTTTATCAAGAGTGTCTGTATCAAGAGTGTTATCCAGAGTGTCTGTATCAAGAGCGTCTATATCAAGAGTGGTATCGAGAGTGTCTGTATCGAGAGTGTCTGTATCAAGAGTGTCTATATCAAGAGTGGTATCGAAAGTTTCTGTATCGAGAGTGTCTGTATCAAGAGTGGTATCGAGAGTGTCTGTATCGAGAGTGTCTGTATCAAGAGTGGTATCGAGAGTGTCTGTATCGAGAGTGTCTGTATCAAGAGTGTCTATGTCAAGAGTGGTATCGAGAGTGTCTGTATCAAAAGCGTCTATATCAAGAGTGGTATCGAGAGTGTCTGTATCAAGAGCGTCTATATCAAGAGTGGTATCGAGAGTGTCTGTATCGAGAGTGTCTGTATCAAGAGTGGTATCGAGAGTGTCTGTATCAAGAGCGTCTATGTCAAGAGTGGTATCGAGAGTGTCTGTATCAATAGTGCTATCAAGAGTGTCTGCATCAAGAGTGGTATCGAGAGTGTCTGTATCAAGAGTGTCTGTACCAAGAGTGTCTGTATCAAAAGTGGTATCGAGAGTGTCTGTATCAAGAGTGCTATCAAGAGTGTCTGTATCAAGAGTGGTGTCGAGAGTGTCTGTATCAAGAGTGTCTGTATCAAGAGTGGTATCGAGAGTGTCTGTATCAAGAGTGCTATCAAGAGTATCTGTATCAAGAGTGGTATCGAGAGTGTCTGTATCGAGAGTGTCTGTATCAAGAGTGGTATCGAGAGTGTCTGTATCAAGAGCGTCTATATCAAGAGTGGTATCGAGAGTATCTGTATCAATAGTGCTATCAAGAGTGTCTGTATCAAGAGCGTCTATATCAAGAGTGGTATCGAGAGTGTCTATATCAAGAGTGCTATCAAGATTGTCTGTATCAAGAGCGTCTATATCAAGAGTGGTATCGAGAGTGTCTGTATCGAGAGTGTCTGTATCAAGAGTGGTATCGAGAGTGTCTGTATCAAGAGCGTCTATATCAAGAGTGGTATCGAGAGTGTCTGTATCAATAGTGCTATCAAGAGTGTCTGTATCAAGAGTGGTATCGAGAGTGTCTGTATCAAGAGTGTCTATATCAAGAGTGGTATCGAGAGTGTCTGTATCAATAGTGCTATCAAGAGTGTCTGTATCAAGAGTGTCTGTATCAAGAATGTCTGTATCAAGAGTGTCTGTATCAAGAGTGTCTATATCAAGAGTGCCTGTATCAAGAGTGTCTGTATCAAGAGTGTCTGTATCAAGAGTGTCTATATCAAGAGTGCCTGTATCAAGAGTGTCTGTATCAAGAGTGTCTGTATCAAGAGTGTCAGTATCAAGAGTGCCTGTGTCAAGAGTGTCTGTATCAAGAATGCCTGTATCAAGAGTGTCTATATCAAGAGTGTCTGTATCAAGAGTGTCTGTATCAAGAGTGTCTATATCAAGAGTGTCTGTATCAAGAGTGCCTGTATCAAGAGTGCCTGTATCAAGAGTGTCTGTATCAAGAATGCCTGTATCAAGAGTGTCTATATCAAGAGTGTCTGTATCAAGAGTGTCTGTATCAAGAGTGTCTGTATCAAGAGTGCCTGTATCAAGAGTGTCTGTATCAAGGGTGTCTGTATCAAGAGTGTCTGTATCAAGAGTGTCTGTATCAAGAGTGTCTGTATCAAGAGTGTCTATATCAAGTGTCTGTATCAAGAGTCTGTATCAAGAGTGTCTGTATCAAGAGTGCCTGTATCAAGAGTGTCTGTATCAAGAGTGTCTATATCAAGAGTATCTGTATCAAGAATGGTATCGAGAGTGTCAGTGTCAAGAGAGTTTGCATCAAGAGTGTCTGTATCAAGAGTGTCTGTATCAAGAGTGTCTGTATCAAGAGTGTCTGTATCAAGAGTGTCTGTATCAAGAGTGCCTGTATCAAGAGTGTCTGTATCAAGAGTGTCTGTATCAAGAGTGCCTGTATCAAGAGTGCCTGTATCAAGAGTGTCTGTATCAAGAGTGTCTGTATCAAGAGTGTCTGTATCAAGAGTGCCTGTATCAAGAGTGTCTGTATCAAGAGTGTCTGTATCAAGAGTGTCTGTATCAAGAGTGTTTGTATCAAGAGTGTCTATATCAAGTGTCTGTATCAAGAGTGTCTGTATCAAGAGTGTCTGTATCAAGAGTGCCTGTATCAAGAGTGTCTGTATCAAGAGTGTCTATATCAAGAGTATCTGTATCAAGAATGGTATCGAGAGTGTCAGTGTCAAGAGAGTTTGCATCAAGAGTGTCTGTATCAAGAGTGTCTGTATCAAGAGTGTCTGTGTCAAGAGTGTCTGTATCAAGAGTGCCTGTATCAAGAGTGTCTGTATCAAGAGTGTCTATATCAAGAGTATCTGTATCAAGAATGGTATCGAGAGTGTCAGTGTCAAGAGAGTTTGCATCAAGAGTGTCTGTATCAAGAGTGTCTGTATCAAGAGTGTCTGTATCAAGAGTGGCTGTATCAAGAGTGTCTATATCAAGAGTGTCTGTATCACGAGTGTCTATATCAAGAATGGTATCGAGAGTGTCAGTGTCAAGAGAGTTTGCATCAAGAGTGTCTATCAAGAGTGTCTGTATCAAGAGTGTCTATATCAAGAGTGCCTGTATCAAGAGTGTCTGTATCAAGAATGGTATCGAGAGTGTCAGTGTCAAGAGAGTTTGCATCAAGAGTGTCTGTATCAAGAGTGTCTGTATCAAGAGTGTCTGTATCAAGAGTGTCTGTATCAAGAGTGCCTGTATCAAGAGTGTCTGTATCAAGAGTGTCTGTATCAAGAGTGTCTGTATCAAGAGTGTCTGTACCAAGAGTGTCTGTATCAAAATTGGTATCGAGAGTGTCTGTATCAAGAGTGTCTGTACCAAGAGTGTCTGTATCAAAAGTGGTATCGAGAGTGTCTGTATCAAGAGTGCTATCAAGAGTGTCTGTATCAAGAGTGGTGTCGAGAGTGTCTGTATCAAGAGTGGTATCGAGAGTGTCTGTATCAAGAGTGCTATCAAGAGTGTCTGTATCAAGAGTGGTATCGAGAGTGTCTGTATCAAGAGTGTCTGTATCAAGAGTGGTATCGAGAGTGTCTGTATCAAGAGTGCTATCAAGAGTATGTGTATCAAGAGTGGTATCGAGAGTGTCTGTATCGAGAGTGTCTGTATCAAGAGTGGTATCGAGAGTGTCTGTATCAAGAGCGTCTATATCAAGAGTGGTATCGAGAGTATCTGTATCAATAGTGCTATCAAGAGTGTCTGTATCAAGAGCGTCTATATCAAGAGTGGTATCGAGAGTGTCTATATCAAGAGTGCTATCAAGATTGTCTGTATCAAGAGCGTCTATATCAAGAGTGGTATCGAGAGTGTCTGTATCGAGAGTGTCTGTATCAAGAGTGGTATCGAGAGTGTCTGTATCAAGAGCGTCTATATCAAGAGTGGTATCGAGAGTGTCTGTATCAATAGTGCTATCAAGAGTGTCTGTATCAAGAGTGGTATCGAGAGTGTCTGTATCAAGAGTGTCTATATCAAGAGTGGTATCGAGAGTGTCTGTATCAATAGTGCTATCAAGAGTGTCTGTATCAAGAGTGTCTGTATCAAGAGTGTCTGTATCAAGAATGTCTGTATCAAGAGTGTCTGTATCAAGAGTGTCTATATCAAGAGTGCCTGTATCAAGAGTGTCTGTATCAAGAGTGTCTGTATCAAGAGTGTCTATATCAAGAGTGCCTGTATCAAGAGTGTCTGTATCAAGAGTGTCTGTATCAAGAGTGTCAGTATCAAGAGTGCCTGTATCAAGAATGTCTGTATCAAGAATGCCTGTATCAAGAGTGTCTATATCAAGAGTGTCTGTATCAAGAGTGTCTGTATCAAGAGTGTCTGTATCAAGAGTGCCTGTATCAAGAGTGCCTGTATCAAGAGTGCCTGTATCAAGAGTGTCTGTATCAAGAATGCCTGTATCAAGAGTGTCTATATCAAGAGTGTCTGTATCAAGAGTGTCTGTATCAAGAGTGCCTGTATCAAGGGTGTCTGTATCAAGAGTGTCTGTATCAAGAGTGTCTGTATCAAGAGTGTCTGTATCAAGAGTGTCTATATCAAGAGTGTCTATATCAAGTGTCTGTATCAAGAGTGCCTGTATCAAGAGTGTCTGTATCAAGAGTGTCTATATCAAGAGTGTCTGTATCAAGAGTATCTGTATCAAGAATGGTATCGAGAGTGTCAGTGTCAAGAGAGTTTGCATCAAGAGTGTCTGTATCAAGAGTGTCTGTGTCAAGAGAGTTTGCATCAAGAGTGTCTGTATCAAGAGTGTCTGTATCAAGAGTGTCTGTATCAAGAGTGTCTGTATCAAGAGTGTCTGTATCAAGAGTATCAAGAGTGCTGTATCAAGAGTGTCTGTATCAAGAGTGTCTGTGTCAAGAGTGTCTGTATCGAGTGTCTATATCAAGTATCAAGAATGGTATCGAGTGTCAGTGTCAAGAGTGTCATCAAGAGTGTCTGTATCAAGAGTGCCTGTATCAAGAGTGTCTGTATCAAGAATGTATGAGTGTGAGATGTCAAGAGTATCAAGAGTGTCTGTATCAAGAGTGCCTGTATCAAGAGTGTCTGTATCAAGAGTGTCTGTATATCAAGAGTGTCTGTATCAAGAGTGTCTGTATCAAGAGTGTCTGTATCAAGAGTGTCTGTATCAAGAGTGTCTATATCAAGTGTCTGTATCAAGAGTGTCTGTATCAAGAGTGTCTGTATCAAGAGTGTCTGTATGAAGAGTGCCTGTATCAAGAGTGTCTGTATCAAGAGTGTCTATATCAAGAGTGTCTATATCAAGAGTATCTGTATCAAGAATGGTATCGAGAGGGTCAGTGGCAAGAGAGTTTGCATCAAGAGTGTCTGTATCAAGAGTGTCTGTATCAAGAGTGTCTGTATCAAGAGTGCCTGTATCAAGAGTGTCTGTATCAAGAGTGTCTATATCAAGAGTGTCTGTATCAAGAGTGGCTGTATCAAGAGTGTCTGTATCAAGAGTGTCTGTATCAAGAGTGCCTGTATCAAGAGTGTCTGTATCAAGAGTGCCTGTATCAAGAGTGTCTGTATCAAGAGTGCCTGTATCAAGAGTGTCTGTATCAAGAGTGTCTGTATCAAGAATGCCTGTATCAAGAGTGTCTGTATCAAGAGTGCCTGTATCAAGAGTGTCTGTATCAAGAGTGCCTGTATCAAGAGTGTCTGTATCAAGAGTGCCTGTATCAAGAGTGTCTGTATCAAGAGTGTCTATATCAAGAGTGCCTGTATCAAGAGTGTCTGTATCAAGAGTGTCTGTATCAAGAGTGTCTATATCAAGAGTGCCTGTATCAAGAGTGTCTGTATCAAGAGTGCCTGTATCAAGAGTGCCTGTATCAAGAGTGTCTGTATCAAGAGTGCCTGTATCAAGAGTGTCTGTATCAAGAGTGTCTGTATCAAGAGTGTCTGTATCAAGAGTGCCTGTATCAAGAGTGTCTGTATCAAGAGTGTCTGTATCAAGAGTGTCTGTATCAAGAGTGTCTGTATCAAGAGTGTCTATATCAAGTGTCTGTATCAAGAGTGTCTGTATCAAGAGTGTCTGTATCAAGAGTGTCTGTATCAAGAGTGCCTGTATCAAGAGTGTCTGTATCAAGAATGGTATCGAGAGTGTCAGTGTCAAGAGAGTTTGCATCAAGAGTGTCTATCAAGAGTGCCTGTATCAAGAGTGCCTGTATCAAGAGTGTCTGTATCAAGAGTGTCTATATCAAGAGTGCCTGTATCAAGAGTGTCTGTATCAGGAATGGTATCGCGAGTGTCAGTGTCAAGAGAGTTTGCATCAAGAGTGCCTGTATCAAGAGTTTCTGCATCAATAGCGTCTGTATCTTGCCAAACCTGTGTCACAATCACATTACTTCGCGAACAGATATTAATTTCATTTTTCAATTTACTGTTGATCAGCGCATTCAGCCAGCCTTGACTTAATTATTCAGTGCCCAAACCTGAGACGCGAATCTAAATGAAAGCACGAACTCAACAATTATTCTAGTTTCTCGTATGCTGACGTGTCATAATAATGATGGAAGGGGTAATATTTTATGCTCAGACGTTTCACTAATAGAATTTACTGGGTTTTAACACAATTTTGAATACCAGTAATGATTTATTGAGGGTTTGTTGCTGCTTTGAATGGAAAATATTATTGAGCATCGTTTCTTTCAGAAAGCTATATTTGGTGAAAGTTCACCGCGACACCCAGATTAGTGCAGCACTTTCTCGATCATGGGATTGCGTGTAAGGTCACCTGTCAGTATTTACAAATAGCTGGTGTAACCTCTGAGGGACATGATTTTAAATGTAGCGAAGTTCTAATAGTAATACCATGTTAAACTTTGTCGTGTTTTTTTTCTCATTCAGACTCCTTGCACTTGACCCCAGCTTCATTGGCATCTTCTCTAGGCACTCAGTCCACTACGAAGCTTTACTCCATATCTTTTTCTAAATGTCACAGGACAAGGTTATAGCACCTCAAGTGTCAATCGCATGTTGGCAATTTCAGACTGACATATTAGAAAACATCGAGGAATCCATATGTTAAGTTTAATTTGGTCGGAATCACAGGCCCTCAATACAAGAGTTTGAAAGAGTTGGATGGTTTTAGGGTGACGTGTCTAAATATGGGGTCTCTATACATAACACCATGCTTGATATCTACCTAGTATAATCCGTGGCGTGTCCCACTCCTCCTACTCCTCCTCCATCTCCTCCTCCTACTCCGCTTTACTCACTGCACAGCGGGTCGCATAGGTGTGGCGCGGGACAGGGTGGGGCGAGAGACCTGGGGTTTTCACTACCTGAGATTCCATGGGCCAGGCTTACACTCTACAGTAGAATGGGTCGACTGCGCATGCGCGATGACTAGTGCGCGATGAGTAGTATAGAAAGGGCACACGATCTCCCTATCCCTATAGGTGTGGCGCGGGATAGGGTGGGGCGAGAGACCTGGTATTTTCGCTACCTGAGATTCCATGGGCCAGGCTTGCACCCTACAGTAGAATGGGTCGACTGCGCATGCGCGATGACTAGTGCGCGATGAGTAGTATAGAAAGGGCACGCGATCTCCCTATCCCTATAAACTAACCCATGGGGGTGAATGAACCCATGGGGGTGAATGAGCCATGGGGTGAATGAACACTCGTATATATAAAGCATGAGGTTGTGTATGGAGACGTCATATTTCGACACTTCGCCCAACCACCCCCACCCTGCCAAAACTCTTATTTTGAGGGTCTGTAGCAGAATAGACAAACATACCCACCGGCTGTCTGGCTTGCTCCAGAATTTGTTAATATATATATATATATCAATTTTCGATGTACCACATGGTAGCTGGAACATTACATAACCCCTGTTTAAGATGGTTGACATTTGATAGACTTTCCTATGAGTGATGATCCGGCTATATATAAGATGGAGTTACATTTGAAAAACATGCAAGGTATTTAAAAATCTCTCTTGACCGTCATTTTTAATTTACCCATGATGCTAGTAATATACAAATAGGCCCAAAAGTTGAATCAATAATCTATTACCTGGTCCACACCGACATGTATGCCTCGTAAAAAACAACCAGGCTCGTATCTAATAACCTAGCTAGGACATTATTTCCGGGACATTTTTTTTCCTTCTATAGCGGCCTATGCTTTGAGTTGCTTGTAAGCCGGTAACTAAATCCTGCCAATCTAAAGCAGGTTATTTGGTCTTTGGTGTGCTGTCTTACGAATATGGGTAGAGTAGGATGTCCGAATTTCCTGAGAAAGCCATCGGAGTATAGTTTCTACAAGCCATTGCTTTTACTGTCCAAACTGTTCGATGAATGTTTAACGGTTCACAGACTCCAGTGCTGTCTGGTCTGGATGGGAGCTTACTTGTGGCAGTGTTGAGGTCAGAACATACTGGGTGTTCTTTGTCAGTAATTGCATGCGCATGTTCACGGTGGTTAATCGATTATAAACCTGCCGCAGAAACCATTGGTACCGTGATACGAGTCGATATCATTTAATGGAAGGATAATTGGGTATCTCGTGTACCATACAAGAGTTATTAGCGAGTTATTGGAGGAGAAGACGGACTAAGCACAAAAAAATAGAAATCTATCCCGCCTAATTAAAACATTAATCTATGTGCCCTTCTAAGAAGACCCACCCAAATCTCTCTTCAAACATCTCTAAGATTTGTTCTCTTGAAGATTGTATACTTGCAAGGTATCAGTCAGGGAAAATAAAACCAATTGTCAAGTGATAATCTACACTGTTAGAATGATTGATATTCTAGACTGTTAGGTCTGGCACACACGACCAAGTTTTCCTTGTCCAGTTTTCATGTATCCGCGTGAACGACTGACCACAATTATCTACAAATTCTCCAGTTGTTCAGTTTCTTAGATCGTATGTACAAGTAACAAGTTTTAGTTGCTCGCAACAGGCGGTCATATCCGTTCATACTCGAGTATAGAATGATATCGCTGCCTTTTGCCACCGGAAACTATGACCTGTTACTATTGAAGTCGTAGACGACGTGTACACACGAACAATTATTTCTGGCAGTGGTAGGTCTTTTCTGGCTATTTCTGGACCGGTTGAAATTTCGGCTTTGACCCAACAATTTTGGGTGTAGACGTGACGTAGCCGGTGTTACAGGGTCGAGATTTACAGGGTCGAAATCTCTACCCAAAATTATTGTGTCTGAATGAAGTTTGGACCCAATAAACTTGGGTCGGGGGAGTAACCCACATTTTTTTTATCAGAGCGACCAGATAATTTTGACAGTGTATTCCATATGTGGACTGTATTTGTAGAAAACAAATGGGTAATATTTCGGCAGGATCGGTGGGTATAGGGTTTGCAGGTAGCATTCCTCCGTTCCTGTATGGTCGACGTGACAGCCCAATCAATTTCCTCGATTTTCTATAAATTTTTCTCCTGTAATATAGCTTCCGTTTTTGTATCGTGGTGTAGCGAATACCATACATTATGTTATTAATTGTCTGTGTATGTTATTACTCGAATACAGTGTAAAACGGCCTGTCCATACGTCATGTCGAACTCGACTTGTATTGGCCGAGTTGTATTGGCCGAGTTGAAAGCTGTATTGGCCGGGTTGAATTTTGTATTGGCCGAGATCAACGAGTGCAGCCGTAACTAGCAGTAAGGACCGACGACTGGAGAAACAGACGACAGCAGTGTTGTTTGTTCAGCGCGATGGCGAGCGCAGAGCGTGTTATTCAAGGGTTCGTGGGTGGAATTTTAGAGCTTGAGAAGATATGTGGATACGATTTAAAACGATTTAAACCTGTTACAGATCAAGAAACGGATGCTGCCACTCAAGCTCGGAAAAACAAGAACGCGGCCAGTAAATGTCAATTAATAAAAATATTATGAATCGATTGTTTTCGTATAGCCTTAGTATTGACCTTCGGGTCGCCGTATTGGCCCTCGGCCTGCGGCCTCGGGCCAATACGGCGACCCTCAGGTCAATACAAAGGCAATACGAAAACAATCGATTAATAACATATAATATCAGCTGCTTCGTGAGCGAATATCTCTAGAATATCAGCCGCTGTTTTCAGCATGATAGGGAGAACTAACTCTCAATAATGGAGGTAAAAATGTCCACATCGGATTGTACCTGTATGAAGAAAAAAATGGCCGTCTGTCTAATTTGTATAATAATAGACTATATTTGTATAATAATAGACTATATTTGTATAATAATAGACTATATTTTTTCTTCTCTGTTAAAAATTAGACTGTACACACTTCCATTGGAAAATCACTGACATGTAGCAATATATAAGGTAAGTCGTCTGAAGATTTCGGAGTGTTACGATGAATAGATCAATAGTTATTATACAAAACGACCTTTTTTACCTTCATCTTAGAAAGGTTGTCCTCTTTAACCTGTTCAATCCGACACCTTGAACCAGACAACTACGTCCAATCCATGCAGGCAAAACACATGGGCGATCTAGTCATGCTAATATTGAATAAAAACACCTACAGACAATTGCAATGCGAGGTTTTCCTCTTTCGTTAAGACGTTGGAGAGCCCGGAGACAGGACGGCGATCCAGAGCCCCTCGGATCCGCAGTAAATCTGTAGCGTTAATTTGATTGGCAGATCAGATGGTTGTGTGTATGAGAAGGGGATTGGCGGTAAATGGTCCGCCGTTTCAGCCCCAAGGGTCGACTCAGATTGCGTGTTAAGTCATGTCTTTTTTTGCGATATTACGCAAGATCTTTTCAATTTTCTATGACCTTTGTATTGATTATTGCGCTTAAAGAAGCGGGTGACTCGGTCGTTTTCTACCCTGAAAAGCTTTTCAAAAAATCTCTGCTGCCATGTCAACTAATTATAGGGTGTTGATAAACGAGATTTGAGCCTCGCGGAGTTGAATGTGACGAGCAGTGAGTTCTTATCCTTAATCGTATTAAATTTCCAACATCACATATTATTCTCATGGAATTTTCTGAAGAAAAAAATCAATCCTATCGTAGGGCATAAAGACCCGCCGACAGTGATTTCTTGTCGATCCCTATTGATCTGCACTATAAATAGGAGCTCAACACTGTGCTGCTACCAGGCCATATGGAGTGGAAGCTATTAAATGTACCGTATAGACGCATACACACATACATTCTCTGATTTGAGGCTCCAACAACATCCCGGCACGGCGAGATTATAGACTTGAACATCGATCGTTGTTATACAGGAGGATGTATTGTGCCACCTACCCTCCTTTGCCATCAAAGTCTTCGCATAAATACTGTAGAGCTTACAGGACATTTTATAAACAAGGTATAACTTCCCTTCGTTTCCAGTGGGTATCTGAAATTTGTCCACAAACCATTTTGTTACATGGATGGAAATTTCTCAAAAATACAAAAACCGCCCAATGCACAAATCCATCCAGTCTGACCCGAGACATCTCAGTTTAAAATTCTGAGTGAGAAAGAGGATAGAAATTTCAAAATTCTGAGCGAGAAAGAGGATAGAAATTTCAATTGAGCTGCTGGGTGATATTTAAAGCCATCTGGCACGTAAACTCACAGCCTTTTCGCCAAAACGAATAATGTCTCCTGCCGCCAAACTCTTTCATGAAGTGACACAATTCCGCATGAGAGCGTCCAAACTGAAGCCTCTCTTGCAATTTCAGATTATCATGGTCATGCATAAATACTGGCAAACTACAGCTAACAAAATCACCAAAGATATATGCTGTCATCTTTTTAAAGAACTTCATTCAACTCATATGGAAGTTATCTCCGTCAGCTTTCTTTGTCGCAAATTGAAAATGCCTTCCGGTATTCTCCGAGCAGGTCTATTCCCGTGAAACTTGTCATATGTGCAAAGAATCCGAACATCAACGGAAAATTCAAACAAGCATTTTTTCTAAAGAATCGACTGATCTGAAAACGATTTGATCATTTACACGTAGGTGAACCTACTTTGTGAGAAAATTCATTATTTCTGCGGATGTTCATTTTCAATTTAGTTTAGGACCGTACCTATATTGGATAGGTTACCCTACCGATATTGCGTAATTTACTGTACCAATATTGGATAGTCTATCGTACCGATATGGGTAGTTTACCGTACCAATATCGAATAGTCTACCGTACCGATATAGGTAGTTTACCGTACCAATACCGAATAGTCTACCGTACCGATATTGGATAGTTTACGGTACCAATATTGGATAATTTGCCGTACCGATATTGGATAGTTTACCGTACCAATATCGGATAATTTACCGTATCGATATTGGATAGTTTAGTACCGTACCGATATTGGATAGTTTATAGTTAACCGTACCGATATTGGAGGATTTAGCGTACCGATATTGGATACTTTACCCGTACCGACATTAGATATTTTACTTGAAATTTGCTAAAAGATGAAGCATACTTGTCATAGATACAGATTTCACGACAGGAACATCCTGATGTCTTGTGTTCATTTATATTCTTCTTTCTTGTCTGCTTTCATTTTGTTTCTAAAGCATAAGGCTACAGCTAATCTCTTCCGATTATGGACCTGGTCAGTCGTTATATCCAAGCTTCAGATGCGACATTCAGTAATCAGTAATCGTCCATAAAGAATTTCTCGTCCTATGGCGCGTGTCGTACCTGCCGGTGCTGAGTCCTGGATCCTGAATCCTTGTTCAAAATGCTGAATAGTCGCAATTTCGCGATGTTATGTGTTGATCAGATGGGAACTGTTATCGTTCTGCTGCAAAATTGGAACGGTTGACGTTCAAGTCGGGTCTCCCTTTGAAATTGTGTCGATAATGTGGGGGCTCTCAATTAATATATTATGTGCTTGGATAGGTGGATGAGACGACGAGGAGCTTACCTAAATTTACGCGGAGAGTTCCACTGGTATCGCAGTTATTGTCATATGGAAAAGCACACCAGAAACAAGCAAAAACGAACAGCGGTCATAAAAAGAGCGAGATAAAATCGACCGAGATTACATCAAAGTCCGAAGCTAATAAAAGTGTAGTCAATGATAGACCCAGTTAATTTGAACTTGTAGAAATTTTGCTTTGATTTGCTGCTGATACATTGTTCGTCTGACAGTAACAGCGATATGGCCATCAATCTCGATGTGCTATGCCTGGTGTATTGGTTAATCCCTTCTGGGCAGGTATAAGTCCGGTTATGTTCGTGCGCCGTTTGCCCATTCCAGGTCAACTGAAATATCACAGTTCAACGTACAGATTAATGTGTTTACGATTACATATACTGTAAACTCTAACATACATTTACTGTGAAATAACGGTAATTTATACCAGTACACTATGCCCGTCTTCAGGCACAAATATTCCAATTTCAAGTATAAAAGGTACATTTCACCAATAACACCTACTGAACGGCAGTGGAATTATGGAGTTTATGCCCTGTAAAGTAGGTCGATTCCCTGAAACAATTTACTTATTTTTTTTATTCCAGTAAATTCATACAGTGAAACCTGTGTAAACGCTTGGGACCAGATTGTAGTGTCGGTTTTCACAGGGTTCTGGTTTATCAAGGAACTGTCGAACTATCATCCTCTCCCAGGATGCTTTACGCTGCGCTCGGTTTACCCCTGTACGGCAACCTGTAACCATCTCGGTCATCTATACGCGGTAAGACTGACCCTGGAATCGTGTGTATCCATGTTCAGCCTACTTTCGGCAACTGCAGGAGGGAATTTCCATAAATCAATACCACGTGACTTCGTCAGCCAATCAGCTAAAGTCTACCGACGTAACCCCAACGTAACCCGCCATTTTCGAGTCATGTGATGATCTACTTGTTCAAAATTACAGATCTACCACACCTCTTGGCTGATACGAAAGTAATTCATACCTATATATTTTGTAAGCCCAGACAATATCTGTTTCCGAGGTATGTATGAAAACCTGTCATTTATCAGAGTTTTCGAGTCTGTTCTCCGCCGGATGAAGGCCGAACAGAATCCGGTAAAACACCGGATATCGCTCCGCGATAATGGAGACACACGGTTCGCAAGCCATCTTATGGATGGCGAAGTGTACGCAAATGCCCTGTACGGGTTTTATAGATTCTTGCAGATTCAGATAACTGCTCTTTCTAAATGCTGTATTGACCAGAAAAAATATATTTATCTTGAAATACACCGAACAGTTATTAAATGCATTTAAAAGTGCCAATCCCACTTGATTTTAAGGCAGCTTTTTCTTTACTTATCATTATGGTGTGGAAAGATATATATCGGTGAGTCGCGTTACAGCGCTTAACGGAGAGAGGCACGATGCAGGTCGTAACGCATGCCTGTTAGAGCTTGTGGAACTAGATCATATTTGAAATCAATTTGGTCCAAATTAGATGACTTGTTAGTGATTCTCAAATAATAGCATTAATTGTGCATCCACTTGAGTGGTTCGTTTTATGCCGGGCTCCAATTTTGGCAATTTACAACATATCCTAACACCCTTACAAAAAAAAACCCACATTTGATACAGAAAAATTATCCCATTGGATTTTTTTCTACCTTTCCTGAAGGAAAATATTCTTACGGATTTTGCTACCTTTCGTATGAGACTGTCTTAGAATCGTATATAATCCTACAATCCTACAGAAAAAAATGACGGCTTTCTCTCAAATTTTGCCAGGCCAGATACGGGTCCATGTTTTGCAAACCCAAAATGAGGGCACTAAGCCGCAGGTTAAGATCACTGACCCAAATATAAGAAAATAATTGAAAATCGCAATATTGTGAGTGGATATAGACGGGGAAGTCATCCGAGGCAAGTATATATGATATCAGTATTTTCGTTATTTTGGAATAACACTATCTTAGAATAGCACAAATTCTAGCGCTGAAAAATTGGTCGAGTCCCATGCGGGATTCGAACCAGCGACCCGAGAGTCCGGCACCTAATCGCCAGCACTGTATATGTCGGCGATCTAAAGCCCAAGTCCCACTTAAGCGAAAATGTTTACGAAACTTTGCGATGTATTGGTCGTCATGTTTCGTAATAAATCGCTTTACAAAAGCCGATTTTTCCCGTCATTTGGGGCGAATAGATACGACATGTTTTACGAATAATTACGACTGTTTGCGATGCAGTTACAAAGAAATACGATACTTTTACGACAGTTAGCGATATTCGCACCCAAATTTAGGCGAATCAGAGCGAAACAGTTGCGAATATGTGCGATGTATTTGCGAACATTTACGAAGTGCATACGACTACTTGCCATTATTTCACGATGTCTTCCGAATACGTACGAAGGTTTTACGACGTTTTTAGGACGTTGTTATGACAGGTTGGGTCAAATGTTTACGATTTCTTCGTATACAATCGTTTCCTAAGTAAAGCCCAAGTCCCACTTAGGCGAATTCCTTTACGAAGCTTGACGATTTAAGATCGTAAGTATTGGTAAGATTCTCGTAAGCTATTCGTAAAGACATTCGCCAATTTCAAAATGTTCAAAAAATTCGCCAAGCAATGCGATTTTGCCTTAAGTCTCAAATATTCGTAATTTTATCGTAAACAATCGTAAGTCGTCGTAACTACGTTGTAGTGCATCGTAATTAAGTCGTAATTTAATCGCCCTATTTGTAACAGTTCCGTTAATAATCGTCAAGAGAAAAATAAACACTAATAGTTACGATAACTTACGACAGGAAACGATGGTATACGAAGTAATCGTAAACATTTTACCCAAACTGTCATAACAACGTCGTAAAAACGTCGTAAAACCTTCGTACGTATTCGCAAGACATCGTGAAATAATGGCAAGTAGTCGTATGCACTTCGTAAATGTTCGCAAATACATCGCACATATTCGCAACTGTATCGCACTGATTCGCCTAAATTTGGGTGCGAATATCGCTAACTGTTGTAAAAGTATCGTATTTCTTTGTAACTGCATCGCAAACAGTCGTAATTACTCGTAAAACATGTCCTATCTATTCGCCCCAAATGACGGGAAAACCGGTTTTTGTAAAGCGATTTATTACGAAACATTACGACCAATATATCGCAAAGTTTCGTAAACAACTTCGCTTAAGTGGGACTTGGGCTTTATCGTAACTATTAGTATTTATTTTTCATTTGACGATTATTAACGGAACTGTTACCAATAAGGCGATTAAATTACGACTTAATTACGATGCATTACAACGTAGTTACGACGACTTACGATAAAATTACGAATATTTGAGACTTAAGGCAAAATCGCATTGCTTGGCGAATTTTTTGAACATTTTGAAATTTACGCGGCGATAAAACCGTGGCGACGATTTTCTTACGAATTGAAGCGATGGCTTACGAATCATGGCGAATGTCTTTACGAATAGCTTGCGAGAATCTTACCAATACTTACGATCTTAAATCGTCAAGCCTCGTAAAGGAATTCGCCTAAGTGGGACTTGGGCTTAAACCACTTGGCCAACGGGCCTCCCACAAAAATAGGAGGTAGCAGACCGGTAGTCTTGAAAGCGAACATACAGTACCCGTCTGATGATCGTAATGACACAGCTCCCACAGCTGAATAGATATATATTTTTATCATTTAGAAAGTGATATATATGATATGTCAAGTATCAACATTTAAAGGTTCAAGATCACTTTGACTCAAAAATCACGAAAGTATTTAAAACATTGTGCTGGATAACTTCATGATTGTATGTTGTAATCAAACATCGGGAATACCCCAAGCTTGTGTTAAACTAGAAATCTAATTACGTTGAAAGGCCAAGTTCACTGTGGACCACAGGCCCGCAAAACAAGAGTTTTGGTGGGTGTGGGCGGTGGTATTACGGTGAAGTGTCGAAATATGGGGTCTCTATATATAACCCCATGCTTTATATAAATCCAAAGCATGGGGTTATATATAGAGACCCCATATTTCGAAACTTCACCCTAATTACACCGCCCACACCCCCAAAAAAAGTCACTTTTGTGTAAATATAAGTTGATGCAGTAGGGGAGTCTCTGTGTCGGGCAGCCAGATTAAAGTCAAAATGTCAAGGTCACTGGCCATCATCAACTCACTGAAACGTGAAAAAAATATGAAAGACTTGTCGATTTATTTCTAAATGATATAGCCCATAACGGATCAATGAAGAAGTAGTCATCGCTAGTGGTATGTATCTGGCTGTTGCAGTGAGTTTGTGTATGGCGCGCACGTAATTTGAAGGTACTGAACAGCAGCGTTTTGAGACGCGATCTCGCTGCGGTAATACGATGGTATAGTGTTCAAGATTTCATAAAACACATTCAGCTTATTTCCATCAATAGGTATTGCTCCCTCGGGTGGTTCGTGGTCGCCATTACTTAAATACGTGTAGCTGTTTCCCATCGTTATATCGGTACAAGTGGCCTCGTGAGGTGTTCTTAAAATAATGTTGAATCCTCCTGAATATCATTAGTTAAAATCTAGTGACCCTAGATTACCTGGCGTTCCTATAAAGATCTCTTGAAATACATGTATTGTATACAATCTACAGGATAGAGAGCACCACCTCTCTAAAATGGAGGTAAGAAAGGTCGTTTTTGCCCAATAAAGTCAAGAATATATAGAACCGAGAGACATCCGTCATAGGCGACTCTGGACATATATATCGGATGGTATCACAAACACAAATTGGCGTCAATCTTATTTGCATAATAATAGACATGGTTTGTTCTCTATTAAAAATTGATCTAGGAACACTTTCATTGGATAAACACTGTTACGGCATGTAACAATATATATATATATGGTCGCCTGAAGATTTTGAATCAATCAAAAGTTATTAGGCAAAAAGGATCTTTTTTACCTTCATTTTAAAGAGGTACTAACCTGTCCTATGGCAAAAACCTTTTGTCATCGTACACGTAATTTGGAAAAATCTTCAATCTCGATATCAGATTTTGATATCTATAATTCAGTTATGGCTGTCCACAACCTCATCTCCGATATCCTGATATTTGTTCATATCTGTAGTGGAGATCAATTACCAAAAATGTGGTAATTTCAATCAAATATGTCTAAACTTCAATCGAGGATATAAAAATTAGGATGATGGACGCCATAAATGTGGCATGATAATTGATTTCCAGTGTATGACCCCTCCCCCTCCCTATACCCTACCAAACTGTCAACGACATCGCAACGTTTATCGCTGAAAAGTCAGAGACATCTGGCTGCACTTTTATCAAGTAGTTTCTTGAAAATCTTCAAAAATCCATATCAACAAAGTATAGGCTTGATTGGTCGAGGTGACACTTGACGTGATAGCCGACGCGATTTTCGTCCATTTCAAGCAGGGCAAATGGAGAAAGATATAGCCCACAAGCTCTGCAATAAAAAAAAATATCAAAGAGAAAGCTCGGTTGTATGACGCCGAAGACTTTCCCCCATAAATCATTTATCTGGTGGAATGTAATGATAGGATTTAAAATGACAAGAAGTGAAGCAAAAAAGTCACGTGAAAAGAGAAAATCAGGACGATGGAAGGATGGATGGATTTACTTGGGCACTCCATCGTGATACGATGGGCACTGGTCATGCAGAACACGCCACGCAAGCCGCTCCCCGTTCACCCCTTCCTTGATACATAAGATCCCTTATATTAGTCGCGTAAAACCGATTTACTTTGTCCCCTGTATCCCTTTGCCATATCTGCCTCGTGCTAGGTCGATACAGTTATACACCTATTCGCCGTGTTAGTGTTGTATCACCAGTCGATATCAATACACACGAGATCAAAATATTTTTATCATAGATGACAGTACGTCTAATAAACTACAACCAATATGTCATATTTGATAGCGTTGGGGAACACATAGCATTAAGCAAGCGAACTTGATAGCATATTTTTCCGAGGTTGAAGCGGCTGGTCAGTTGCTCCTGAAAGGCTTGTCAGTAATCATTACATGGATTTAGTTCAAGTAGCAAATAAATCCCTTGCGCCTTTAAATCTGCCCTAACTTCCGGTATAACGATGCCCCCTGTCAAAGAAAATCGCGCCAACTTCCTTCTGCCTCGTAACGCAAGCAACATTAGGAGAGTGCTCATTTTCCGCCGTCATACACCTCAGTTGTCGCAAATATCACATTGCTTTCCCTGGGTCATAACTCGCTCTTGGTTCAACATAAAATGTTCTTATTGAAAACCAGTGTCTGACGGTGAGGCGAACCGCCCAGAGACTATATTCACGATTGTCAGTTGGGTCTACTGAACTTTCACAACACGGACTTTTGGAAAACAAATGCCAGACAATTGCTGTACCGAATACGAGTAGAGATTCAGACAATGTCCATGTACAAACGATATTGAGGATTGTGAATGTCCTTCGACTTCAATATGTTGAGATGAGTATTGTGTATACAACATTGTAACTAAATGTACAGTTGTATGTATTGTCTCACTTCTTCTGTGCATAATTCGTCAAACGAATCCGATGGCATTTTTCGAGTAATTCCTTCAAGATTTCCATGGAATTAACAATGAACAACACGACAAAGGCGTCACGTGATTATATAAGTTACATAATGTCTACAATTCAATCGTAAATATAAAACATAACATGGTTTTTGGGTGACATAATTGTGGCATAATTATTTATTTTCATGCGAGCAAATCACTTTGAAAACTCCTATCACTTTGAAAACTCCTCGACAATGTCACTGGCCGGAATACAATTCCTGTATTGTTTAGATTTTACGCAAAAAATCAACAGGCATTTCACAAAGCTAGGTTTAATTGGCAACCTGATCAAGTATAAATATTTACCACGATTCCAAGAAAATCTCCTGCATTTCACCTTTCAATACCATACTCACAGCAGGTATCGTTAAAAATCCGGAAATACTTTACTTCATAGATCGTTTAGCTAGCAGAATGCAACGATAGTGTTCAAAATTACAAGAAGTGAAGCAAAAAGGTCAAGTTGAGGAATTGTTTGATTGTAGAGAGAAATCAAAAGGATACGTGGACACTGTTATACTCATTATCGCTGTGCTAACGTTGTATCGCCAGTCGAAGCTAATACACCCGAGATCAAACGATATTTATCATAGATGACAGTACGGTTAATAAACTACAACCTATATATCATCTTTGAGGGTGTCGGGGGAGCACATAGCATTAGGCAATATTGTATCCCTGGGCAATCGAACCAGATAGTGTGGTGTGTGTGTGTGTGTATTTTCCCCCCCACCTTCGAAGGCTGAAGCGGCTGGCCAGTTGCTGTTGAAAGGGTTGTCAGAGCTCGTTACAAGGTTGCCGTTCAATCGGCGAATAAATCCCTTGTGCCTTTAATTCTGCTCTAACTTCCGGTATATCGACGTACCCTGTCAAAGACAATCGCGCCAACTTTCTTCCGCTTCATAACGCCAGCAATCTTATGGGAGTGCATGCTCATTTTCCACCGTCATAGCCCTCAGTTGTCGCAAACATGACATTGGTTTTCCCCTGGGTCATAATTCATTCTTAGTTCAACATAAAAGATTCATATTGTAAACCGGCATCTGGTAGTGAGGCGATCCTTCCAGAGACCATGCCCTTCAGGTTATTTCGGCTGACTAATATTTCACGACGTTCAGTTGGGCATAATATCGGTACTGAACTTTGGCGACAACGGTTTAAATTGGACTTTTAGGAAACTAATATCGTGCAAGTTACTATAGTGAATACACACCCAGGCGTTGACGAGAACAATTCAGGCAATGTTCCTGTACAAATGACATTGAAGATTGTGAATATAATTTAGCTTTGTGTTTAGCTCGTAAAAGTGTTTAACTTCTGGTCGTAGAGAGTGATCCTCGTGTAAACGCGTTGAATTCCTAAACACAAACATGCTAAACACCAGATTTTGATACATGTTTATCTTACACGCGTGGCAAATCGTACAGCAAAATTATGTGTTTAGATGCTAAACACCTGTTTAAGAGTGTAGCTGTTGTGACTATTAATTATACAACCAGGCACAACTTCAAGACCAGAATTGTCTGCTTTGTTTCGCGTCTCCTGTGCAAAGCGATGTTAAGTCCTATTCACTCGCTCACTCGCATAGTTTGATAAACGAATCCGATGGCTTGCCTCGTAATTCTGAAGCGAATCTCCAGTTGCTCATGAGTGGAGAATGTTCTGGTATATATATATACTTGTTGGCTCCTCTGTATATCCATACAATAGATAAATATCGGTTGGTATGTCGATTCGCTGGCGACACGCCTGATTGGTTGTCACAGTTGAGGTTGCCTTTCCTTGGGTAACAATCGTTCATTCTCCAAGTCTGTTGCTATATTCAGACCGGATGTCAACCGATAGATTCCGCAGTGCGGAGAATGAGTACACCCAGACAGAATAACCAAAGATGTCGGCCGATACTATCTACTGTATGAATATACAATGTGTTCAACATCTCCATGGTATTAAAATGTACAACACAGCAAAGGCGTGGATATCATGATTAAATCAATTGTATTTGTCTACAATTTAACCGTGAATATGAAACATAGCATGATGGATGCTATAATTGTGACATATTATTGACTTTCATATGAACAAATCAACTTGTACATTCGTCGCCAATGTCACTGGCCAGAATACCATTCCTATTTTGTTGAGGGTTTAAGCAGAGAATCAACGGGCGTTTTCATAAAACCAACTTGAACTCCTTCGTAACGGTGTCAAGTATTATTTATACCAAGACTCGAAGAAAATCTTGAAAAGCTTTGCATTTCACCTTCAAAAAACAATATCCACAACATTACCGTTCAAAATCCCGAGATATCAGCTACACTTGTGTCAAGTGTTCTTCACAAAGATTGATACAAAACATTAAAAGCCTCAACAATTCATCTTGAAAACAAACAAAAACGAAAAGATTCTTGGTGAAATTTGATAACCACAATTTTTTATCATCGCCAGGAAAACGAATGGAGAAGGAGAGAATCCATTAGTATCAAAGACCTTGCTCACTAATATATACATGCTGAAGATTTTACCAGATCATTTATCTGGTAGATTGTAATGATTGTGTTTAAAACGACAAAAAGTGAGGCAAAAATGCCAAGTTAAGAAATGATTTGATGCATGACGACTCCAGAAAACAAAATCAGAAAGATATGTCGACACATTTATACTCATTTTCGCCGTATTAACTTTGTATCGCCAGTCGAAGCCAATACTCCCGAGGTCGAAATAATTTTATCATAGATGACGGTATGACCAATAAACTAGAACCGATATGTCATATTTGATGGCGTCGAGGGAACACCAAGCATTAAGCCAGCGAACCTGATAGCGTGATTTTTTCGAAGGCTGAAGGGACCCACCAATTGCTTTTGATAGGATTGTCATGGCTCATTATAATTACTGTGCTACAGTTCAACCGGCGAATAAACCCCTCTGTGCCTTTAAATCTCTCCAACTTCCGGTTAACGATGCCCCTGTCAACGAGAATCGCGCCAACTTCCTTTTGCGCCCTCAGCCTTATGAGAGTGCTCATTTTCCGCAGTCATAGTACTCAGTTGTCGCATATATCACAGATTGTTTCCCCAGGTCATAATTCATTCTTGGTTCAATATATTCGTATAGAAATCCGGTCTTGCAGTGAGTCGAATCTCCCAGAGGCGAACCTCCCCGAGATCATGCCCTTCTACACTGTAAACGATTGATGTAGATTTTACAGTAATTTACTGCAGGTTTACTGCAGCAAAGTTGACAGTAATTTACTGTAAAATGTACAGTAAATATTGCGAATTCACAGTAAATTACGGTAAAAATTATACTCAGTAGTGTATCTTTGCAATATTTACTGAATATTTTACAGTAAATTACTGACAACTTTGCTGTAGAAAAACTCAGTAAATTCCTGTAAAATTTACAATGTAGTAGAATCGATAAACTGGCATTTAACGACTGTCTGTTGGGCATACTGAACTTTTTAACGATTTAACGATTCAAACGGATTTTGTAAATTACTCTATGCTGTATGAATACGCAATTAGGCGTTTACGGGCAGAATTCAGGCAAACTAAAAAAAAAATTAAGGACTGTGACTGTCCTCAGACCTTTATCTGTTGTGATGAGTATTAATTATACAAGATGAACCAGCGGTCACAATTGTCTGCACACGTGTCCTTTGCATTATTTGGCAAACGAATCCGATGGCGTGTTTCTTTAATCTGAAGCGAATCGTCAGTTGCTCATGAGAGGAGAATATTCGGGTATAGTCTGGTTGCCTCCCTTATATATCCAGTGTACGGCTATAGCCCTTTCCAGAAAGTGTCTGATCTCCCCGTGAATAACTGCCGCTCTTTAAGGTTAGAGGTGTGAAAAGCTGCTTCCGGGAAGTAGTCGCATCGATTTCACTTTTACCAAAGGCACCCGCAGTTATTGTGAATAATATATTTCTAAACTATTCCAGATTTTGTTTTTTTTTGAAGAAGAAGAATTATTCCATTTTGAAGAAGAATTATTCCATTTATATTTTCTACATCAACCGATAGATCCTGTGTACATGAACAGTAGAAAGACAATTTTCTAGAAAAATAGAATATTTAATTTCTGAAACTAATTGTGAGGGCCTTTGGTATTTACTGGAAGTTCGCTGCACCAATACTCCCCTAGTGGAACAAGAGAGACAAAACCCTTTCCGAATTGGGCTATACAAGAGGGGCAACCAGTCTAATTCGGTTATTTTATTCAAGATCTCCATGGTATTGAATGAACAAGACAACAAAGGCTTGATTATCATGACTATGTCAATTACACAATTCAAATTAAATTTTTCCAATTCATCGGTGAATATAAATCATAACATGATGGATGCCATATAATTGTGGCATAATTATTGATTTTCATGGGAGCAAATATATCCTTGTAAATTCTTCGCAACTATCACTGCCCAGAATACCATTCCTGTTTTGTTTAGGGTTTAAGCAGAAAATCAAGTTTTCCCAAAACCCGACTAGGCGTAATTAACAACCTGGTCAAGTATTTTTTCTCAAGATTCAAAGAAAATCTTGAAAACCTTTGCATTTCACCATATCCACAACAAGTATCCTGGAAAATCCAGAAACATTGGGCTACACTTTTGTTTTGTCAAGTATTATTGACAAACATTCACACAAAATCTCTATAATTCGCCTTCAAAAATAATTAAAAAAACGGAGATGACTCGTGGCGAAGTTTGATAACCACAATTTTCGATCATTCCCAAAACAAATGAAGACGATAATCCATTGGTTATGAGAATATCAAAGAGCTCGCTCATTTTATCACACCGAATATTTCACGCCATAGATCTGGTAGAATGTAACGATAGTGTTCAACACGACAAGAAATGAAGCAATAAATGTCAAGAAATGATTTGATGCCTAACGTCTCCAGAGAAAATCAGGACGATAGGTCGATACATTTATACTCATTCTCGTCGTATTAACGTTGTTTCGCCAGTCGAAGCTAATACACCTGAGATCAAAAGATTTTATCATAGATGACAGTACGGCTAATAAACTACAACCTATATGCCATATTTGATGGCGTCGGGGGAACACATGGCATTAGGCAAGCGAACCTGATAGCGTTTTTTCCCCCCTTTCGAATGCCGAAGCGACTGGCCAATTGCTCTTGAAAGGCTGTCAGAGATGATTACAAGGTTGTAGTTCAACCGGCGAATAAACCCCATGTGCCTTTAATTCTGCTCTAACTTCCGGTATATCGATGTACCCTGTCAAAGACAATCGCACGAACTTCCGTCTGATTCATAACGCCAACAGCCTGATGGGAGTGCTCATTTTCCGCCGTCATAGTCCTCCATTGTCTACTCTGATGATCAAATACTGGGACGGAATATCTGGAAGCGGAAGACGATATTTTCCAGATCTTCTTTCTCAGGATTTGATACTCAAAATATCCATTGTCACGATCACAAATTCCTTATCCCCAGTTCATAATATGTCTATCTCTACGGCGTATCACGTTGGGCACACCGGTTCTCGTTAGATCAGAGAAGTTAAGCAACGTTGAGCTCGGTCAATACTTGGATGGGTGACTGGTGCTGTACTAACTGGGCTGATCAGTGTCCAGGATAATAGGAACTGTGGACACTCTCGTGTTCTGGCAGATGTAGGCACCGTCGTGATATGAATAAAAAAGTGTTGAAAACGACGTAAAACCCTACTCACTCACTCCTCAGATTGATGACGGTCGATAGCCAAGTCTAGATCTTGTCTCTTTGTATGCGAATGCTTTGAGATGGTATACTGCAACCTCAACCAATAGTTAACATGTATTTTCCGTCAAAGGACTCGCGTCCTTCTATCACGCAGAACATTTACGCCAAAGATCATTTATCTATTAAGGAAAAGTGTTAAAGAATGGCAAGCAGTGGAATAAAAAAGTAAAGGTAGGGATGAGTTGAGGCATAACAATCCTCGAGAAATTCAGGACAATATGTCGATGCATTTGTAATCATTTTTCGCCGTGTTAATGTTGTATCATCAGTCGAACAGTACACCAGAGATCAAAACATTTTAGATGACAATATGGCCTGTGCAGTCAATACATCATATTCGATTGTTCCATGAGAAGACACAGCACATATCCAAGCGTTGTTTTATGGGTTTTTTTGGGGTTTTTTTCAAGTGGTTTGTCAATTGATCCTGGAAGGCTTTTCAGGGCTTATTGAGGGTTGGAATCAATGGAATAATTCCCCTATGTTTCCCATGTTATAAAGCCTACCTCTCTTGATGGGTATCAACTTTACATTAGCCGATCTATTTGTCCCATGTTATCATGTCGAACTAGGATGAAAAGGGCATGAAAACCATCCTCTCCAATTATATTCTTCAGCAAAAGGAGTCAGTTAGCTTATTTATCATTGGACGAAATAATTTCCTGCACAGAGCACAGTTACAAGTTTTCCATAATAATTCAATACCTTCTCATCTGTATTTAATCATCAACAGTCATTTTCAGCTTCATGCAATCAGTCAGCTCCAGTTACTTTTTCTCCATAGTTGGACAAGTGATCACAAATATGAAGTTTGGAATGACGTCATCCGTTTATGCTATAACTGCAGGGCTGAATTTCAGAAGGCTATTGAACCCCTTGTACATTTAAATCTGAGTTTACTTCCGGTTTATTGATGCCCTCTGTCAAAGACTATCGAGCCAACTTCCTTATGTTTCATAAAGACAGTATAAGCTTAGGGGAGTGCTCATTTTACGCCATCATAGCCCTCCGTTGTCGTAAAGATCAAAAACCGTTTTCCCCGGGTCATAATCGCTCTTTGACCAAAATAAATACCCGAATTTACAAGGAGCCAGATTTCTCGGAGACATTGACCTTGTAAATTGGCTACTTGCCTTTTCGCAGCTGTCCATGCAACTGATATATTTTAACTCCTGACTTTTGACAACACACAGAACACAAGCCCGCATTATTAAACAATGGTCATCCTGAGTATAGCTATAAGTCTCGAAAAAAGTGCTTGCAACAGCAGGCCCTTTTGCCCTTTCCAGAAAGTGTCTTATCTTCCCCTGAATAGCTGCCGCTCTTTAAGGTTAGAGGTATGAAAAGCTACTTCCGGGAAGTAGTCTCCTCGATTTCACTTTTACCAAAGGCACCAATATATTTGTAAGCTATTCCAGAATATGTTTTTTGAAGATCTATTTATATTTTTTACATGAACCGATAAAAGATCATTTATCTGTTAAGGAGTATACATGAACAGTAGAAAGATAATTTTCTAGAAAAATAGAATATATAATATCTGAAACTAATTGTGAGGGCCTTCGGTACTTTCCGGAAGTTTTCTGTACCAACACGCCCCTAATGGAACAAGGGAGACAAAACGCTTTCCGAATTGGGCTATATATACTACATCTCGGTATCATTAAAGATTTGGACAGGAATTGGGATTCTCAGGTACGGTCAACTGAATGTGAAAGAACATATATTATATCATACATACATTCTTTGAGGCTGACCTTGAACCAACATGATTTCAATGAAATGTCATGACAGATTTGGTGACATTGGAAACATTGAATTAGATCTAATTTATCATATTTTAGATATATTAAAAAAAAAACCCATGCTGAAATATGCACGAAAAACCCCCAGCAAAATCCAGGCTGAAATATATGCACGAAAAAAGCAAAAAATATATGCACGAAAAAAGCGAAAAAAACACAACAGCCAAATGAAAGCTGAAATACATGCACGAAAATTTTTTAAAAAACGCAAAACTCCTGGCTAAAATATATCCAAGCAAGAGCAAAAACCCCCGCGAAAGCCATGCTGAATTATATACACGAAAAAACAGAGCCAAAATTGCACACGTCCGTTGACAGTGTTCTACGTCACATTTGAACGTGCACGAGTATATGGGTATTTCAATCATGTGATTTTAATCCTGAAGAAATACATATACAACTGTAGATCTTGGAATATCAGACCAAACTGGCCTTCGGCCAAAGCGGCTATTCTGAAAATTAAAACGCTGGAAAAAGCCATTGCATTAAATAATAATTCGGTGGCAACTTTTAATAATAAATTAATTATCTGACTGATATTGACAGTTGAGAAAATCTATTACCGCATATAATGTTTTTCACACTGATAGAACCTATGCGGGTCGTTAAAGTTGAACAGTATTATTATCCAACCAGTTGTTCACATATGCCGAAAAAAATTTAATTGCCAGTTTTTATATGTGATTACAACTCCAAAATTTGTCACACCAGTATTCCCTCGTGCTGTGGTGCAGATTGTACACAGGGATGGTGAAATACAGATCCAATGGTGTGTCCAGGAATACTGCGTTTGTGCAGAACTGAAGAAATTCATATTTGGCGTAACTAGGGAGTTTATCTCGGAGGGTGCGAGTCAATAGAATCAGTATTTAAGAATACAATACCCGCGCAAGTACATTACGTCATAATACGATCACGAACGAGTGCAACAGGCTTCACGTAATGAAGCCTGAAAAAAATCTGTTAACAAAAAAAAAAATCCGCGTCCCCAAACCATGCATTTTGTCGGAAGGTTTTTTTTTCTCCACACGAACAGCTGCAATAAAAGCGCGGCTGAGACACTAAGGCTACGTCCGAGAATCCACCGTATTCTCACGTCTGAATGTTAGTTGCCGTGGGAAGCTTTCCTGTAGAGTCCCATGATGGTTGCTTTTTAGTCGCCAGACGTCGTCAATTTTTCCCATCCCTTGCATATCGCTTCAATTTAACAAGAAGCGAGAGACATTTTATGACCTTAAGGCAAGTATAGATGACATGTATCAATCAGTTTGTGTCGGGGCAATTGATACAAAATATACGGATGATTGACTTCACCCGTTAACGGCAACACTATACACGTATATATATGCCCGGTTATAGGTCATCAGAACACAGAGAAAACATATTCTTGGTTTCCTGCCCCGCTCCTTCAAAGTGGAATTGTGTTCTGACGTCAATGGAAGAAGTACATGAACACAAATCCGGATTTACTTCTCTCTCAAAATGTCAAAAGTATAAAAAGAATATAAGCCATATACTAAGTATTCTTGAACGCTTTTGTTCTAGTATTTGCTAGATAAGATTTTGTTTCTATTTTGTCACGGATCATCTTAGTGTAAATGCGTTTTTCATTGACATCTGTGAAGAAATAGATGAAAGCTGAAGTGAGGTAACTGCCTCTCTGGCTATACATGTATTCTAACAAGCTTATTTCCAGTCCGTATTGCTTATTTTTAAGTAATTGGCCCGTCCAATTTGAAATAAGCTCTCTGGCTTTTTACCATTAATTGATTGCAGTTACTAAGCCTTTGCTTATTCGTTATACTCGAGTACTGCCGGACCTAGATAAAGCACGTGACACAGTGGTGCCCTCTAGCGGTAATCGATCAGCGCCACCTGGATGAGCGCGACATGCTCTCACAGCACACCCGTGGGAACTGAACAACCCTATTAGCGAGAACACGCTATACTTTACCTTGGGTCGATTCCTTACGTAATTGGAGAGAATCACGATAAAAAAAACTCTATGGCAATTTACCGTTATTTCAACACAAAATACATTATATTACGGAGCATGATATTTCAACTGTATGGATGGTGGAGCGGATGAATTTAATGCACTATTGCATAATGGTTGGTCGAACAGAGCTCAACGTACAGAGAACGATCGATATGAGTTAAGGCTAGCAGAGATCGGAGTGGTGGTAGGGTGTATATGCCATGATCATGACACTGGATAATTCAATTCAATTCAATTCTTTATTGAAACTAATACAGTTCACATTGGTTATGGCCGAAAACGAAAAACCATATCAAACGCACGATACTTTAGTGTACAACGAGGAAATAGTAGTAATACATAGCGAATACACGAAAACAAGATACCTCACAGCCAATGCTGTTTACTTGGAAGGAATTATCCTGTTAAAACTCAGAGAGATAAATTTTGCGAACATGTGATTTGATTTGACCTGTGCCGTACGCATATATGTATGGCTTTAGTGGACAATATCCGATCTTCTCACACCAAGTCGATTTCTACGTTCGCAGTTTGAAGTGTGAACTTAGAAATTGGCTTGGTGATTGAAGATGGCTATATGCAAGTACTGTTAAAAAGCGGAAAGCGGTTGAAAATGGCCGCCAGGCATGTTCTGTTTCCACATCCATGTAGCCTGCCGGACTGGTTGTCAAGCCGAACCAGACGAAAGCGGCATCGAGAGTGCTTTGCAATTAACAATCATACTAACGCCATCTTGACGTAAGTCACATCTATATTATGTATTTCCTGTTGTGTCCAGTGCAACTCCGAATGAACTTGATGGATGGGCGAGAACGAGTCAGTACTAATTAGTTTCGTAATATCACAGACGTCGTTAATCAGATGTTTGCTTCACAAAAATATGAATCAATCATGAGAAGAGCGGTTGATGTGACAGTAGTTCATAGCGAAATTTCCCGTACACTGAATTCTCGTGCTACGGTAATTGCAATACTGGTCGATTCAGGTCGGCTTAACAAATGACCCTTCGGTCGTTGTAACGACATATGAATCACTTCTGTAATCTGTAAAACCTAAATAGTCCTGTACAGAAACTCTTGTGATTGGCTGAATGTTCTTCCATTTATCCCCATAAGCCAATGAAACATCAGATTAGTCTTTGAATATTTGAATTGACCAATCAAATGATTTCAAACTGGAAGATATGCCATGATGCACTGTTGTTTATATAAAACTCCATTTATGATGATGCGTATCTTTTGAGAGAGAGAGAGAGAGAGAGAGAGAGAGAGAGAGAGAGAGAAAATTAAGGTTTAAAGTTTCGTTCAGCAATATTTCAACTATATAGCGACGATCAAACAAAATTCTAAGTACCCAAGCCAATAACTTAGTATCCAACACATTAAAACATACACACATTAAAACATATGCAACACCCCGATTTCTCTCAAATAACCCAAGACGCAGTCTTCCCTCACCCGACTAAAAAGATCTTCCAAAGTAGTCCCTCGATAAAAAGAATCTCTTACAATCTTAAAATCTATGCAGTCGATAAGAATATGTTTCACTGTGAGATCTTCGTGGCATGGAATACACCTTGGACCGGCTATTTTTTCTAGTAAGTGTTCGTGAGTGCTATATATAGAACAGTTATATGAAAAGCTAACCTGAACCCCGAATGTTTACTGATGGTAAGTGCCGCAATGTTGAGAAGGAGAGTAAAATGCATATCGGTTAATAATTATCCTATTTAACAGTTCTATCTCGCATCATGTAAATCTCTGCGTTCTCTAGAAAAGTTTTACGTTCTGATAATCAGGTAGTTAGTAATGTAATTTCAAGTAATGAACTAATTTTATGATGCTATGGTATAATTTGGGAATTACAATACTGCTATACCAATTTTGGAGATCAAACTTAGGAATCGGCGAATAAACGCCCAAAACATACTACAGAAACTGCACATCCCTTCCTGTCTATGTGTCGTCACGAACTGCGAACCCATCGCCTTACGTAAACATGCCAAGGTCAACCTATTATTTCTCTTTAAAATCACTGAAACTAGGCTCCGTCATCTTCCAGTTGAAGTTTAGAAAACCAAATTTGATATTACAAACTACTTATTCAGTAGCCCCAGAGCGCATGTCCGGTAGTTCGAAATATCCTTGTCTGAATACCATTTTTGATAGCTATAGAACCTTTGCTGTGTAGGTGGGCGTGGCTGTTCTTCCCTACACAGCTGTAGTTCCTTCCCATCACATTTCGTACCACGAAGTTTTGGCCTCCGAAACGCCTGTGTTTCGGAAGATTTAACGGCTGCACATACAAGAGCACAGTAGCTGGTGATAATAAAATGTACCTCGTTATTCTCCTTGTAGTCTTTTGTCACTTCCCTTCAAGTTAGAACTCTCGGTATTCCCTTATTCTTAAGTTATCATCAATTGTTCAAGATTCTCGGGGATTTGAATATTCAGCTGACTGCCATTCAACTGTCAGTGATGTAAATTTCCCTTGCACGGACTTTGCCGGAGATGGCGGTCTCTTTGAAAACAAGCCGTGGCGCATGCGTGATTATTCAGGTCAGTTGGATGACGGTCCAACGAATGCGCGTGTACGTGGGCGTGGCTAACGGAGACATTCAAAATATGAGACCAAAATATGTCAGAAAACTCCGTGAAGGCGTGATTAAAAGATGATATCTCAAGAACGAGGAATTATTAAGTGTTGAGAGTTGGCAGGCGGCGAGAAGGACCAGTGTAGAGGAAAATGAGGTATAGTTTATTACTATTCGCTGCGGTTTTATTTCGTGTGCAGTTAGGATATTGGACAACGTCATTCAAAGTTCAATGTGTGGGATGTATTGTGTATAGAAGGAACCTTGGCTGTGAGTCGATTACAGAGCCATTCGAGACTACAGCCATTCCTGGGCTACATTTTTGATAGTTTAAACAACAGAAAGTCTATAGTTCAAACTTCGAAATATGTGAATAAACTCCCAAAATTGGTTGTTCGAACTATGTTCTTCTCACAGTGCATTGCCCGATATTGTTAGGGAACTGTCATTATTTTAGGGAAATGACATTCGATTTAGTATGTATTCGTTTGTCTTTTGTAATGGCAAAACCCAATCGCGTAATGGCGGTGTGCTGACGACGAGAACGCCCGAATCAGTTATCTTCGTTTTCCATCTCCTCTTCGATAATGCAGCGATGTCTTCTAGACAAGCTGAAATAATTGAATTGATTTTCAAGTCCTTAGCAAAGAGAAAGCTCAATCAGTGTCCGTAAACCGGTACTGTGCCTTTTACCTGCTTAAACACTGTGAAACCATGAGTGACAATGTCGGAGGGTCCATCGGGACGGGTGTCCCTTGAAATCATTTTAGTAAATTCTCGTGAGTGAGTGAGTAGCATTAAGGTCGCGTTCGGTAAACGACGATGCCAACATGTGACAGAACGGTCACAATACCGCCTTGTAATATAATACACTGGTTGCCTTCCCTGTATATCCATAAATTATGGAGGTAACCAATCTACTTGTAATAGCGCTGCCTCGCTGAAGATCTTTGTCATATCTACCCTAGGACGCAAAATCGGGGTCCTTTTGGGATGACAAGAATGGAAAATCAGGCCTTAACAATACAGTGGGCGGGTTGCAGCCATTCTCTCAATGTCTCTCAATAGTTTGGAATTTCTCCTAAACTATCGGTGCAACACCCTCTGACTGCACTGTGCAGAAAATCGCGGCGTTTCTGCGCATTCATTTTCACAAATCCAGGTAAATCCTAAATCCTCGCAGAGGGTTTACCTGGACCTTTTTGGTGATTCGAATGAGTTCTTGAGTCGATGCCTCTATTATACATCTCGTACATTTCATCCCTTGCGCTTGTTTTGAATTAGCATGTCGGTATCCCCAGCCTGTGGTTTTTGCTTTGACTTCCGATGCCGATTTCCGCTTGACATCAAAGCAGTTTGGCCCGCGATGAAATTGAAACCTGTCACATCTCATACCTCGCAGCGGATTGGCCTAATCAACCAGCTTAGGGCGTTCACTGATTGGGTTGATTCAGGGGAAACCCCTTCATCTATTCATATCCAGAACTCGTATGGGTAACTAACCAAGCCAGTATATCGATCCCAATAGATCGATCGATACACTGGCTCGCGAAGATGTGCGCATTTGGCCTATATCGTTTTTGATGGACACTGGAAGCAGGTATTTGCTTACGAGAGAGATTATAGAAGTTTATGCTAAATTATCACACAAGAACACAGTACAACGTCTTATCTGTGACATGCTTAGCCAGGCGGACGATGCTGATTGGCCGAGAGTCATGCGCACAAAAGCTGTGCGCCGCGTTTAACCCCAGTACAGTAATCAGAGGGTATATCTGACAGTAGTAGTATACAATCAGAGGGTATATCTGACAGTAGTAGTATACAATCAGAGGGTATATCTGACAGTAGTAGTATACAATCTGATGCCATGAGAATAATCGCAGCCGGAATGTCATATATACATGCATATCCGTTTATATCCAATCATTTTTAGGATAATACTTTCTTGGTAAAGCAGATTTGTGCTGGATGGGCCCTTCTTCGTGTGGGACTCGAACCCGCGCCCTCAGCGTTTGGCACCAAATCGCCAGTTGGCCCCTTAACTTAAAAAAATAGCTTAAGTTCGGAGTCTATATTTATTTCCCATGTGATAGACTGAATAATGACACAACTTGCAAACCCGATATTTTATAAAAAAAACTACTGCCATTAGAAATATGTATTTACATCCAATTATTTTAAGGTGACACTCTCTTGGAAAATCACAAATACTTTTGGTGGATGGCCCTGTCCCGTGTGAGACTCGCGCCCTCAGAGTTTGACACTATATCACCAGCAGTAAACGCAAGCGCTCTAAACCACTCGGCCACCTCAGCTTCCACGAAAGAGGATCGGAGATCGAGTCTATATATTTCTCATCTGAAAGACTGAATAATGGCGCCGTTCCTAAAGCCGATATTTTATATATACTACTCCCATTTAGAAATTAGCATTTGCATTCAAATATTTTTAGGGTGACACTTAAATTATTGGAGAAGCACACACACTTGTGCTGGATGGGCCAGTCCCGTGCGAGACTCGAACCCGCACCTAGAGTTTGGCATCAAATCGTCAGTAGTAAACGCAAGCGCTCTGAACAACTCGGCCACCTCAGCTTCCACAAAGAGGAAGTTCGGAGATCACAGAATTACGTACATTTGTTCTGCTCATTCTTACAACATTTGTCATTGTGTTCGGTTTACTTTTGAAGAAATCGGTACCGTTAATACGTTCTTCCTTACAGAAGGAATGAGACGTAATGTCTGTTACTTAAATGTCAAGTACTTCGTACAGACTTCGATCTTCGTTACTTTGACTTCAATTAAATACGACCTCTACTCGTCCGATATTTATACAAGTCCAATAACAATTGATGACTGCTCGAGCTGAGTAGTGGGATGAGCGTTCAAATATTTGTCGGAACTCGTAGAATTCTATTTACACCGGAATCTTATTTGCATTAGCTACAGCTGCCAAGTGCGTTATGGTATAATATCGTAATAATTCACGGAAAGAGTTGACAAAAGGTGCATGGCGTTGAGTGAACGAGGCGTTATTGGGAATCATCGCATGCATTGGCAAGACGAATAATGAATATTGCATGCGTTCTCTTCAACAGCTGCCGATTCGAAAGGACCTATAATGTCTCCCAGACTGAACTGTCCCCTTTTCATGCTTTAACATATGGGGGGGGGGAGGGGGGAATGGGTAATGTTCTGTTGTCTCTCTCACAACACCATCTAATATAAGACCTTCATGGTGTTTTTATGAACAGTCAGAACAATCAACTCGTGAGTGAGACAGATTATACTCCGTAAACGTTGATGTTTGTGAAATATTGATAAACAAATCGTCGTTAGTGGTAGGGATTTTAGGATTATTGTGATGTCTTGCTGGCATTATTAGAATCTTTGACCGCTTCTAGAAATAGCAAGGTTAACAGACTGATCAGGAAGACTTCCTGTGCGTTGATTTGATGGCCTTCGGGAAGACCACTTTTTGTCTTCGTTACCCAAGGAAATCGCTTGTCAAAATTGTATCGAAATTAGGTCTACGTTGTATTGCGATTAGGGCCAGATTTATGTCGACATCGTGTGGACATCAGGTCGGGATCGTGTGGACATCAGGTCGAGATCATACATGGGCATAGCTTGTTTCAAGATTGTGTCAATATTCTGTCGACATTGTTTCGAGATTGTGTGGATTTTTTGTCGACATTGTGTGGACATCAGACCGAGATCGCGTGGGCATCTACTCATTTTGTGGATATGAGGCCAATATTGTGTCGAGATGCCGTTCAGATTTTACCAAGATTGTGTTGACATCAGGTCGAGATCGTGTGGACATCAGGTCAAGATCGTGTGAACATCAGGTCGGGATCATATGAAAATCAGGTCGGGATCATACTTCGGATATAAGTCAAGATCTCGACCTCATGTCTACCTGATCAGACAGAGATTCTGGAGACATATCGCCGAGAAGATGTGGACATCAGGAAGAGACTGATCGGACATCTGGTCGAGGTTGTATCGACATCAGGTCGAGATTGTATGGACATCTCGTCAAGATTGTGTGGACATCTCACCTCGATTGTGTGGACATCTCAGCGAGATTGCGTGGACTTCTCGGCCAGATTGTACGGACTTGTCTGTGACATTGTATGAACATCTCGCTAAGATCGTGTGGACATCTCGTCGAGATCCTGTGACCATCAGGTCGAGGTTGTGTGCACATTGGGTGAAAATTGTGTGGACAGCTGACTGAGATTATGTGGATATTATTTCGAGACTGTATTAAAATCAGACCGGGATTGTGTTGACATTCGGCCGAGATTTTGTGGACATCGAATGGAGAGAGTTTGTACATCGCGTGAAAATTGTGTGGATATCAGGCCGAGTTTGTGTTGACAGATCTGGTCGAGATTGTGTCGACATCAGGTAAAAATTGTGTGGACATGAGGTCGCGATCGTCTGAACATCAGACAGAGAGTGTGTGGACACCTTACCGAGATTGTGTGGACATCTTCTTGAGAGTGTGTGGACATCAGGTCGAGATTGTGTGTACACTGGATGTAAATTGTGTGGACAGTTTTCGAGACTGTGTGGACATCAGACCGAGATTATGTGAACATCAGATCGAGATTGTTTTGAAATGAGGTCGAGATTGTGTCAAGGTTAGGTCGAGGAGAATTGTCTGGAGAATTTGAATTTGACTAGATATGGCTGAGCTTGTGTGGACATCACGACGAGATTGTATGAAGATAGTCCTGCTATCTACATAATCTTGGCGTGAGTAAGTTTAACGTCGCCTTCAACAACTGTTCAGTTATATTACGACTGGAGAGGGGAACGGGGGTGCCTACTTGTGACAGAGTAGTCCTAATGCTGCCTCTTTATACTACTGTCGTAGGCGCCTAGGCATGACACCTCGCCCGGTCACATGATACTGACACCAAGTGAACCAGTCCTTGTTCTATCCCCCTAATACTATGCGTGAGCGAGGAAGACAGAAGTAACATTTTGTATGTCTTTGATATGACCCAGCCTGGGATTTAACCCAGTACCGCCCGCTTACGAGGCCGACGCTCTATCCATTAGGCCACCGCAGTGAGGTCTAAGAAGTGAGTGACGTTTCAACGTTGTTTCAGTCATATCACGAGGGTGCCTACATGTGCCAGAACTCGAGAGTGCTCACAGTTCCTATTACCCTGGACACTGACCAGCACAGCCAGTACAGCATCCGGTCACCCAGTCATCAAGCCATGGCCAGGCGGTGTAGACTCGGCCATACACGATTAACTCGCGAACATTTACTAAAAAAAGAACCAGCCCCGAGGTGTATTTCATGCCACGAAGATGTCACAGTGAAGCACATTTCGATCGACTGTATATATATTTTAAAATTGTAAGAGATTCTTTTATCGAGCAGCTAGTTTAGAAGATCTTTTTAGTCGGGAAAGAGAAGATTCGATTTTAGGTTATTTGAGATAAATGGGTTTGCTGCAAAAATTCTAATGCGTGTTCACGTTTTTAATGTTTGTGTTGATCACTTTCAGATTGTTGTGTTGTTGACATGTTTTGTTGGTATATTAATTTAGACAAGAATTCTGTTTGATCATCGCTTTTTAGCTGAAATATTGCTGAATACGACGTTAAACCATAATTCTCTCTCCATAATCTTGGATTCTCCGCCTAATCTCACAGTCTAGAGCTCAGGTTCTGTAGAAATAAAAGGCGAAACTTTGAGAACACGAGTGTAAAAGAATTATATAATGAAATATAAATAAAGCATTGTGTTGATCGGCCGCGAACTCCGGATGGGAAGCGATCCGAAACCTACAATTAACACGAGTGGCCGCAATGTTGTTCCATGTTTTATAACGGTATGCGCAGTAAGGTGTAAGATTCTGGTGTACAATCAAGTTATATATAAACCGATGGACTGCCTCGGAATATCTACTGATTGACTGAATTCTCTTCCAGCTCCTTAACAATACATTAGGTAAATTCAAATACTCAAACCAGTCATTCCGTATAATCTTGTAAATGGACCCTATCCATCGTTCGATATATGGAAACAGCCTATTTACAGAACCAACGACCATCTAGATGGATGTTGATCATTATGTATCTCACATGTCTCACCCATGATTGCTGTGATTGCAGACGTCCAAGCGAACGAGTGCGAATAAACATTTTACCTGTGAATAAATAATTGCAAACCGCAGATTGTTGACATCCGAGTCAGTTCGGTCTATTGTGACATTGTGATAGGAATTATTGTACCGATAGAACAATAACAAATATATCCGTGTTGAACTTTGGTTCTCCTGAACTACTATAGTTGATAGTTCCAGAGTCTTAATGACAATGTTGTATATGAAGCATTTAGGCGATAAACATAACGCAGTTTCTTTCACAGGAGTTCGTTCGATCGATTATTTGTCATAAGATTTGTGATGATAGATAGCCACAGTGAACGTACTTGCCTTGAACTCCACGATTTCACTTGTACGAGCAGAACAGTCAGACGTCTTGCTTTGATGTTTGGCTTCAAGAGTACACTCCCTTGATTCGTATTTCGGAATTTAGCCGATCCGTTTGTAGACTGGGTTACTTCCCCTGCCGTTAAAAATGTAGACAGGTATCCTTCGGCATTTGAATTTGGGCCAATTCACTGTCGTTAAAAGACAAATCAGGAACGTACTGTAGAGCATTCTCAACCAATTTTATACAAGAAACAACTTCAGCGTATGTGGATCAAAGCGTTTACACAGAGCGGGGTGCAAATAACGACTGCCGAAAAACGGAGAATACTGATACAATTTGAAATCAATATGGTAGACTATGGGTGGCCATTTATGTCAAAAATACTAACTTCAAATGAACAACCGAACGCTGAATGAATAATGCTTTCAAAGGAATAATCAAACTTTGAACTTATAAACGTACTTTCAAACGAACACAATAATGAACATCCTAGTTTTCAATGTATGATCCATCTTATAATGGATGAGTTTGTATAAACCGAACAAATGTCTCAACCAATATCTAAAAACTATAAACTAGCGACGTACAGGTGCCACTTCTCAAGCCATGCCAAGGGAGAGTAATTGTGACGTTTGTATCGCTGGTAGAAATTTACTGGGGTTAGAATGACAACAAAATTATCATTAAATATGTAGAATAGCCGACAACAGTCTGTTCAGCTCAAAGACCCTCGCAAACTGATTTATTAATCAAACATTTTAGAAAATAAAGATTTAAATAATATGTAGAAATACGCCTTTTCATATGTAGTATCAAGGTCGGATTACCGTAAATATTCACAATAAAAAAATATGAATCATCAGCGTGACCCATCTCAAGCACTATCCGAATGATTTCCTATTGATTCTATCAATATTATTTCAATGCTGATCGTAAGTACGATACATATAACCATGATTAACCATGTGATTCCTATCTGGGATACGTTTGAGTAATGCAATATGTTTTGGGTAGATCGACCGCTTTCAGATCATGCAAAGGGAGATAACCCACTCAGGGTACAGATGGCGCTTTGATCAATCGCATCCGTGGATTTTCTATAGAACGTTGATGCTGAGTGCGCCTGGTTTGGTTGGGTACCCCAGTTTTGAAGAGTTTGACCTGTATTTTATAGGAATACAGATTTACATCCGTTGCTAACTCGGACACTGCGTACGCTGTGACATTGATGTCTCTCTCCGGTCCCTCCCCCAGGCCTGTACGGAAGGTTGACGGCTATAACACACTCCTCCCCCGCCCCCTTTGTCTACGTAATGCTTGAGTCTGGAAATATTCGAGTCCAGTATTCCAAAGCCAGCTTGCTTCTGTATGTGATTACTCATTGAACATCCATTTTCGTTTTGGAATTTGGAACTTGCCATTGTGCAAATCTCCCATTGAACAGCCTATTTTGCAACTAATGTTAATAAATTGAAATCCTGTTACCATCCCCCCACCCAACATACACACGCACACTTTGTATATGTCGCAATAGGATCATAGATTGTTGGACCAAAGGTCCCATTTGATGGATATCCAATGTGCTAAGCGGACCAATCACAGTCGCAAGCTTTGGACTGTAAAGCGGCACTGTTATTGGTCCATCACTCGAGGTCGTGAACCGCGTGCGAACGGTTCAGAAATATACAAAGTGTAGATTCCGACCATTGTTTATCCCAGTTTAATACCTGTTGCAGCTACGCCTACTCGTAGATCAGAAATTTACGAATGCAAGATAAATTTACTCATTACAGAGAGGAACACCATTTGGGCGATGGTTATACTGAGTGTCGGATCTTACGCTGAAATTTAGTTATTCGGAACTTTATACATACAACCTTAACATGTAAAATTCTCTATTACCATCATACAGTCTATGAAAGAAATACCTTTATCATTGGAAATCACAATTAATTTGGACAATGACCAGCTACTGACTCTCGGATCTGACGCTTAGATTCAGTTATCCGGAGCATTCTATATACATACAGCCTTCGCAAGAATGTATAATCTTCATTAAATTCATATGAGCTATCATAGATGTACATATAACATGGGAAACACAATTGGACGATGGAGTGCGGGATCTCCTTTACCTCTGTATGATCTTATCATATAAACACTTGTACCATAAGAGAGCGAAATTTGGACGACGGCTATCTACTGAATGTCAAATGAATCTTCAATCTCACGTTCGGCTATTTCCGTATTGGCGGAACAAGCCTCTCACACAGAACGCACAAATCCCCACTGGTGGGGAGCGTATGACGATCAAGCAGTGAGCCGGCTAAGAAATAGTGCCTTTGATAATCGAGAGATCCGGGTGCATTTTATTGTGAAATTCAGTTAATTTTAACCAAACGAACATAACTCATTCAAATTATACAAAACTATTTCTATGTTTAGTTGAATAATAGCAATCTATCACCAGAACTCAGCAACTGGGCTAATTTCCGCCAATACGGAAATAGACGAATGCGAGATTGGTTCCGCCGAAAATTAATTGTGTGCATGATAAGATAAGATTCTTTATTGCACTGAGCATCCCATTTGGGACAGAGTACAAAACATATAAAAAGTAGAATAAATAAGAAAGTAAACAAACAAGTGCGACGTTTCCGTTTCTGCTCCCAGAAATCCACTAGGCCAGAGGTCAGTTTTCGCAGCTAAAGTGAGTTCTGGAGCTAGATTGATGAATCTTTAGCATACTACACAAAGTATTTTCAGTATTAGTGTACATTGCATACACCAGGTTATTCACTGACTTACGTGCTCTTTGGTATATATTCTCATAGGGTAGGGAAACACAGTTTGAATGACGGCTGTCTAATGAATGTGGAGTTTTACAAATAAATCTGTTTGTCGGTGCTTTACATTTATATAAAAAAGTGGTTCAGTTAATATCAATAGGCCTATATAGTCTCAATAACAGAGATGTGGTTGACCCTACAAAAGTTCACATCTGGCCTGGCATCGATTTAAACAGTTTCCTGGCATTGACAGTGGTGGCATCGTTTATAGCCATACGAGATTTATGGGCAGTTTCTGTCACCGGAGTGAGATGACCTAACAATAGAACCTACACTTCTATGATAATAAGCTTGATAACGGATCACAGTTGAGCTTCTTGTTCCTCTCTAGTACATGCACTATGTTCCAAGTTGTTGTCGGGTATTTTAAAGTTATTTCCCCTTTCTAATATACGTACAATATGTTTCAACTTATAGTCGGTTATGTTTAAGTTCTTGTCCTCCTCTAATACATACACTATGTTATACAAGTTAAAGTCGGGTACGTTTAAGCTGTTCTCTCCTCAAATACATAAACTATGTTCCAAGTTGTTGTCGGGCATTTTAAAGTTATTTCCCCTTTCTAATATACGTACAATGTGTTTCAAGTTCAAGTCGGTTATGTTTAAGTTCTTGTCCTTCTCTAATACATCACTATGTTACAAGTTGAAGTCGGGTACGTTTAAGCTATTCTCTCCTCAAATACATAAACTATGTTCCAAGTTGCTGTCGGGTATGTTTAAGTTATTTCCACTTTCTACTATACGTACAATATGTTTCAAGTTAAAGTCGGTTATGTTTAAGTTCTTGTCCTTCTCTACGTACACTATGTTACAAGTTGAAGTCGGCAAGTTTAAGCTATATTGTCCCCCTCCAATACATGCACTGTGTTCTCCAAGTGCAAGTCTGATATTTATCAAGTTATCCTTTGCACAATAGACAAAAAGTCTCGAATGAGAAAAATTGCCTATTGGCGTACATATATAGTGGCCCCAAAAATCAATGACCGGTTATTAACATTGATTCTTAGCGATAATCTGGTGATTTCTGGGCGGCGATGCGATCAGCTGTTTTGGGATTGGCGGGCCATCGACACGCACGATATTGACATTTCGAGCGGACAGCTGTGTCTACGCCGTCATCCCGTGTTATTAGTTTCCCTTGTTTGCCGCACAAAACTGTTGTGATACCGGCATATCTGTATTACAATTGACCTGAATATATTTAAAGCTGAGCCTTGGAAATTTGACGCCATATTGCTCAAATGAGAAATAAAATTTATTAAACGAAATTATGGTCAAATAGCTGTAGACAAGAGTGGTGACACGACTCAAGCTCTCAGTCTGGTTTCAATGGATTAGTTTATAGTCGGTTCTTTTTTTAATTCTTTTCCGTGTAGAAACATCGCAACCACCATATGTCTTTTTAAATCTCGCTTGTTCAGTTCTCTAAAATATGGTGTATTTTCTTCCTCGTGTAAGTGCTTCTTGTATAGACGATATAGCCTACTCACAGCAAACAGATGAACGGACTGTATGGGGGATTTATGTGAAACAAGAAAATCTCTCGATAATTCTCTCGATACAATATATTAACTTGTTCTGGAGAACGTTTGTAATGTGTACATCATGTGTATTTCAGTAAAGATATTCAGCAAAATCTGGCGAAAATGTCCCGATGTTTGTTTATCAGGATGAATTTTTGAAAGATTTTTGTATCCTGTGCTTTGAATTAGACGTTTGAATCAATTTCTCTGGAACATGAATCAAATAGCCTTGTTGGTTAGCCGTCTACGCGCTGATCGTGAATGTGTTCTAATTTGCTGAGTGATCGAACTTGAAGGAGAATATTCTACAAACCAGCCGAACTTGTAGGAGGACAGTCTACACATGATTGAACTTTCAGGAGATTATTTTACAAACTGATCGAACTTGTAGAAAGAATGTCTACACATGATTGAACTTTTATGGGAGAACTCTACAAACTGATCGAACTTGTAGGAGAACAGTAGATGCGTGATCGAACTTGTAGGAGATTATTCTACAAACTAATCGAACTTGTAGGTGAACAGTATATGCGTGTCCACCAGCTGATCGTGAATGTGTTCTAACTGGCTGAGTGATCGAACTTGAAGGGGAATATTCTACAAACCGGCCGAACTTGTAGGAGGACAGTCTGCACATGATTGAACTTTTATGGGATTATTCTACAGACTGATCGAACTTGTAGGAGAAAAGATATGCGTGATTGAACATGTAGGAGATTAAGCTACAAACTGATCGAACTTGTAGAAGAAAAGTATGTGCGTCATTGAACACGTACAAGATTATTCTACAAACTGATTGAACTTATAGAACAGTATATGCGTGATTGAACTTTTATGATATTATTCTACAAACCGATCGAACTTATATGAGAACAGTCTGCACGTGATTGAACTTGTAGGAGATTATTCTACAAACTGATCGAATTTGTACGAGAACAGTCCGTACTGTACGTGATTGGACTTGTAGGAGATTATTCTACAAACTGATCGAACTGCGCAAATTTCGAAAATTCGGCTTGTTGATATTATACGAGGTAATACAACTTTAAATTGAAGTTGAATACATGTTCGGCGAGTTGTGGCTCGGAAGAAGCGTGTGTGACCTGAAATCTATTATCAAGCCAACGACATCGTCCAACCAGAGTGAAAAACATAGGGAAATATGTGTGAAACAAGGCCCAATCACTGTTAACAAGGCCCAATCACTGTTAACAAGGCCCAATCACTGTTAACAAGGCCCAATCGCTGTTGATATCTTGAATATACCTATATCGATATCCGCGAAAATAAGTTTGTATAAGTGAAAAGCAAATTCACTATGGAAATGAAAGGAATGCCTATGAAACAGGGTCGGGATAATCCTGTGTTTGAAACGGAGGACGATGGTGAGAACGTTAGCAACGAGACGGAGAAAGAGATGAGGGTTAATCCAACGAAGGAAAACAATGAGGACAACGTGAAGGGCGAAACCGGGCAGACACCAGCAGGTTCTAACGTCCCAGCGACATTCCAGAGAAGAAGGAATCGGTCACTGAGCGTTTGGGAGTCGATGGGAGGAAGCCAAGAAAAGGCTCCAAAAGGGGTTCGCTACTATTTTGAATATTTTAAAGGACTCTGGCTCAGGAAACAAAAGTTCCGCCTTCAAAAACTTATTGATGATTCGGCTGTCGAGACGTTCACGCCGAAAGAGAAACAACGGAGAATCGAAAAACTTAACCCGGATACCGCGCCGAAAAAGATTACTCGTCTCAAAAACAGAAGCAAACGAGATAGGATTCTTATGTATAGGTTTTGGGGTAAGACTGTTTCATTTTCGGCAGTTTCTGTTATCGGTACGCGTTCCTTGTCCTTTCCGATTGTTGGTGGTAGTGGTTAGGCCAGGGGATTAGGTCTGTCGCCTCACTATACTGTTCATAAAAGCATAAAACGCTCACACTTGTTGGGGGACAGCTGCGCCCCATACAGCATATGTAAGCTTATTGTTGGCTTAATGTCTTCTCCTCCCCCCCCTCCCCGACCCCATTATCTAGACATGGAACGTCATATTCTAAATGGAACCTGGATAAGGTCATCTGAAGCTTCGTGGCTTCGCCTTATCACAGGGCGAAGTGACAAAGTTATGAAGCGCGAAGTCATGCAGTGACCAACTTGAAACTTCGTAACATAGCACTTCTTAATTTCTCACTGCGTCAAATTTCGCCCTGTCACGTTAAATCGAACCAGAGTCCATATAATATAAGTATTATAAAAGCTCTGGCCGAAGTAATGAAGGTGAGAATGGCCGCATCCGGCTTCCATACCTCCGAGAGTGACCATTATTGTTCGCTCATTCAATCAGCTTGGGAGCGTCCTATACGTCCCTCATTCTCCTTGTGTCCCTGCAGTCCACCCAGTGACAATAAAAACAAAGCTGACGGTAATATGATGAGAGAAGAAAGCCTAGAATGAAATTATAAATAATTTTCTTCATTTAAACATGTTGTGTTAGCCAGGTCCGAGTTCCAGTTGCGGCTATGCCATCATGACAGTTCTGCTAGTTCAAGGGGTGAAACAATATACATGGGCTACTGTATACATTAAAATGGGGCAGAAGTTTTAATCAAAAATTTTGTGGTATTGTTGATAGATCCCTAATAAAACACTGAAATGTTATGAGGAAATATACCAGGTTTATGTTGCAAACTAGAAAATCCGATTCCTTTCGTGAAAAATACAAGGTTCATGACAGAAAGAAAGAGTAACTTTCACCACTAGGAGCCAGCAGAACTAGCTTATTGTAGACACATTTGATTCTTGCTAGGGCGGAGATTTAGCAGTTGCCGTTTGATTTCATTTCGTTTCGTGGTTGATGTACAACGAGTTTCCTTTAAGGTTATTCATATTCATAAGAGTGATTTTCATTGGTTCATTGTATTTGTACATACAGAGCGCCCCTAGTGGCCAAGAGGCGCGAATATGGCGGTCTGAATCAGCCATATCCAAAGATAGGGAGAGACATAAGATAGAAACTGATAAAATGAGCGTAAATATACTCTGATTTATCATATGACTAGCAGTGATTCATCCATTTGATTGGTCCAGTGAACGTCACGTGTTTTCTCACGGAAAGTTATATTTGCTGGTCAAAAATGTTATAGCCCACCAGTGAATATAACTTATTGAAGTCACTGTCGAGGTATAACTTATTGAAGTCACTGTCGAGAAATAACTTTTTGACGTCACTGTCGAGGCCTAACTCGCGACTGACGTCACTTCGTACACCTGTTGTGTGGCTTCAGCATTTATGATCAGACTCGATTTTGAACAAATTCTTAATGAAACTTTTCAGAATAATCATTATACTTCCATGAAAATGCATATTCCACGTCAAATTCACGTCAAATGGCGATTATTTCATATTATAAAACAATTTTGTGGTTCAAATTCGATAGATATGATGGAACACCTCGGCCTGTAGCCTCGGTGAATATTGGTCTTTCTCTGGTCCATAAAACATCGTATTCACCTCATTAGAATCATTTTATTGTATAATATACCACAGTTACGTAAATAGAAAAGCCCTCTCCGAAAGCATTCGATCTTTTTTTTAGATAAACAATAAAGAACAGCATGAATTGTCGATAAACTTGATTTCAATGATACAACCCCTCAACCTATACGTTTAGCACGGCAACTAACAGCGAGAACTGGATCGTTTGAGTCTTTTTCGTGGTTGCCATTGTTTGAAGTACACTCACGACGACTTGGCTTTGTCTTATTGGCGCTAAAGTTGAAGGTCTTGTGAATAGGTTTGACCGATACTATGGTGGTTTACTTGCTGTAAAGTCCCAATTCGGTGTAATTTATGACAGACAAAGGTATGCTGGCTGTAACTTGGTGAAGATGCCAGGTTTATATTTTGAAAATGACAACAATCATGTTTCCAGGTATAGTTTTATTTCGATATTTTTTTCACTCGGGTGAAATTGATAATCCGTGGTTACGGCATACCATGTACTACATGTTCCATTGCTAAGGGAGGCAGGGGGAGCATTTGGCGGGATTCACCGTTTAGTGTTTCCGTAAATAACCCCTCCCCCTCTCAACACGTCCCCCCCCCCCCCACCCCCGCCCTCCCCAACACGTCCCTCCCCAACACGTCCCCCCCCCCTCCCTCTCTCTCTCTCTCTCTCTCTCTCTCTCTCTCTCTCTCTCTCTCTCTTGTCCCTTTAAATTTGTTTAAATATATATATATAGGCTCACTTTTCAAGACACCAGCGCTTCCATTCCGTATATATCTAGCTACCTGTAGCTACTAGCATTTATCCTAATCTAAATTACGTGTTGTTTCCCGTAGCAAGGTGGGGGAGGGGGAAGGTCATACCGCAATTAACCACTTCCCTGTAGATCTGATCAACAAACTTCTTTTCCTCGAAATTACCCAGGAAATATCCCTGCTATTCAACAAATTGTATTGTTTTCACCTATTGTTTCATTGAAATACCAGTTATCCAACTATTCAACCTTGCAAATGTATTGTTCTATTGTCCAATGTGGGTCTGTGTCGTTCACTGCCTTTGTGTTGTTGTTTTTTTTTGTTTTTTTTTTAACTTAAGCCCGTTGCTTAGTGTGACAGTGTGACATCGTTGTTTTTATAACACATTGGTAAACGTTCAATAACTTTATAAATAACAAATAACAGCAAGCTAAAACTTCACACACACACAAAAATTCAGGTCAAGTGGATGCAATCTCGACACAAACCTGGTGAATAACAATAACATTTAAAACGTTTGTGAACTTTGTGCATTTTCGGTACACAAGATTTCGTACATAAGATCTTACCGGATTGGGATTAATTCCCTAACAAAATTAAGATTTTGTGTATCAAAACTTGCCAAAGTTCACAAAAGTTCTTAGGCATATTTTCTATTCAAATATTCACCAGCTTTGCATATTATGGCATCAGGGTAAACTCAATTATATGAGTTTGAAGATTCAGCTTGCTGTGATTTATCAACATTGACACCAATTTGTTATAACAACAGCGTCACACTATAGGTGACGGTATCCATAGCGATAAGATTTTCGAAACTTTGTGAGTTTTTGCTCAATTAAAGTGCAATAAATGAACCAACGAAAACAAATCATATATTTTCTGTAAGCTATTCATTCTGTGAATCTGACTTTTTTCACAATTGCGTTCTTCTGATTACTACTACTGGATTAATAATACACGAATTGCCGGTCATCTGAAAGTGGCGAAAGATGAACAGTTATTGTCCCTTTCTCAGGAGCAAGATTCGGATACAGCAATACCTTCAACATGGGCCTCGGGAAAATCACCGTTATAATTCTGTTTATAGACTGTGACAGAAGCTGCCAGGACCTGAAATATCACTGAACTGTCTGAAGAAATCATGTAAAAAAATTCTTTGAAATAACTTTTTCAGCAATTTTCAGTCCGTGCCTATACTTACAGCATGCGTGAGACATAAGTTTACTCGTGGCTCGCATTGCACTATGGGAAGGACACATGGTGGTTTTTGCTACTTTCAGACGACCGGCAAGGCATGTATTGAACTCAAATGGAGCGGTTTGTGAAATTTTAGCCTTCAAATATCCTCGCTAATAACTTCTCTAAAAGTATCGAAATATTTGGACTTTCAGATCCGTATAATATACATTCAATCTCTATTAGCGTGCCTCATTTTTCGTCTTCCTTCCTGGGAATGACTTTTTGACTGTTCAAAGATCAATAATTCGAGAAAAAAAATAGAAAAAAAAATTGCGACCCTCTTAAAATATATCACGGATATCTTCAGGAAGGTGGAAATTTAATTACCATGTGTTACATCAAGTCTTAAGTGGGTATCTCCAGACGTTTTCTCTGATAGCTCATTTTCCGAAAATAATTTTTCTTCATATTTCTTTCAACAGCCCATAGAATGAATAATGTAATTTAATACTTTAGAGATAAAAAAAATCGAAGTCTGTTAGGGATACCGTAACCTTAAACTATATAAATTATTCTGAGAATTGTGGATCATGTCAAAACTGTATTTGTATCGTACATACTGTTTCACTAATTTTTGTATATGGCATATTTTTTCATCATCTTAGGCCAATTATTGATTCATCTTAGTTACTGTATTTATACATTAGTGGAGTCATGTTTTATGGGATCTGTAACTGGAACTTCCCATAGGTCTTCCTTGATATAAAAAAAACTAGCCTTATTTAATTTCTTCCAACCAGAGTCACAATATGTAAGTGCTTACCCCATGTGAATTGAAAGATTCCGTGTCAAATTTGCACAGAGTGGCGAGAGTTAGGATTAAGGCAGTTAACTTTCTGCAATCCCAAGAAACTGATACATTTAGCTGATACAGGGTCTTATTCGGTTACTGCCGAGAAAAACTTGTACACTACAGTGCCACAGCTAGTCATATTCATAGAATCGGTCTATATTTGCAGAATTTACAGAAAACTCTCTCAAGTGACCGACCCAAAGGGTGAGCCAAGAGAATCACATTTCTACAACCTGTCATATCATACTACATAATATATTTTTAATTTCACCTTTCATCTCAATAGCCGGTGATATTTCGTTGAAAATTGTACCCGATTAAATTGTACCGACTCTCAGACGATACAATGAGAGGAAGGGAAGTAACTTCAGTAGCGAACAACCTGTACATTTGGCATGAGCATTATCTCCCTTGCGCTGTGGTGGTTTGGTCGTCATCTCTCTATGCTGACTGGTTACCGAAGAACTTTAGATTCGGATATTTCGTTACAAAGCAATTCATCATGCCATTTTTCTTCATAGTAAATATATCGGTACTCCTTCCAATGTTAGTGTGTGGTTTGAAATGTATAAATCTGTCCAATCATGGAGTACATAAGTGCTATATGTATGCGATAACGTAACAGCCTCAGGAAATATGCCATAATTAAGCGGTATAATCACGTTACTTCATTCCACAAATAAAAATGATTTAGAAGCAGCTGGATAAGTCTATGTTGAGGAATCAGCCAACATTTACACTTCTTATATTTATTTGTTACTGACTTTACCAGATTAGGATTGTGTTGTATTTGGGTCCAGGTGAACCCGTATTAATAGGATCGGTCGAATAAGTGATAAAGAGGGGGCTTGATATAGAAAGAATATACCGCTACATGTTGAGTGATATTTCTGCAACTGAGAGAAAAGAATGTAAAAGAGTTGGGTTGATAAGTGTAAAGAAGACAGATATGGTTTGATCAGCAGGTGGGGATTCAACAGTGTCCATGTGACACTCATCAGAGAGATCATCTCTAGGGTGGGCTGGGGGAAACGAGTTACACGGCGTGTTCGCACGACCAGTGCCCATCGCGGTGCGATGGAGTGCCCAAATACATCCATCCGTCTATACACGGGTGATACTCTTACTGATATTTATTCTAGATAATTTATTAAACAATTTACTTCGAGGTAATTGCTTAAGTGATGGAACGGCCGTCGACAATTGACGCTCCCCATTCACGGACTCCGGCAAAAGGTCAGATCCAGTGATCTAAAGTATTGCACACGTTTAGTCTTACTATAGGAATTTATTGCCGGGAAGTAAACATGACTGATAAATATGTTGAAAGTGAATTTTTGTCTCTGTCTTAAACTTTGTATATTGATGTTTTAATATCTCTGTCTTAAACTCTCTATATTGATGTTTTAAAATTTTATGTAATGCCATTAGCCCTTATGGGCACAAAAGCGCAATAAAGTATTCTTCTTCGTATAAATATTCACTGTTCTATACGAAGCTCCACGACACGTAATTCCTGTTATTGGAGAGGGTTTTAGCTCAATTATCACCCCCAAAATATACCCCCGTGTGATGGAACAAGTGATTCATGGGGTGAGAATCTAATTAAAATTAAATCCTATCTGCTCTCTCATTTGGATACGTCGCTTGCTACATATGGACATTTACGATTGAGGAGCATTGATGGGATATAAATTTATTAAGATTTATGGAGTGGTGTTCGAGCCAATCAAAAATGTTATCGTCTTCAATAGCTGATGAAGCTATATGATGATTGGTGGATGCTGGCATTCATTCGGGCCCATAACATCCTACAAGTCACATGTTTGATTAATTAATTATTATTAATTTTATTAGGATTGTATTTTTTCAATTTTAGTTTTGAGATTCGTAAATTCTATCGGTCAATGCCCGCTCATTTAGAAACGTGAACATCTATATAACATAATATCTACATCATTTGGTGAGATATTTTATGAAAAAAAAGTTACCACCATTCAGTAGGTTTTAACGTTATTTCTATTAATCTTTTACAGCGACAAATCGGTTGCGGTACAAAGCCCGCACGATGATTGGGGCAGCAGCCAGTCGGCACATGTCCCAGCGGCGGCGTGCCTCCCTGGCCACCACGACCCTCCATCCGTCCTATATCAGCCAGCTTCAACAAGTGGCCGAGGGAAACGAGGCCGGGCGCCGCTTCGCCCAACCACGTCGCCGGGCCGTGAACATATCCGATTACAGAACATGTGCCGTCCTTCAGACCCGGTTAAAAACTATGAAGCACTACCCCGAGTAAGTATATTAAAAAATAATTCAACATTGCATCTATCATTCACTGGACCCCAGAAAGTTTTGTTTTCATATATCAATGTAAATGTCACATTCAAGAGAAACTCACGTCAGTCTGTATAATCTGTACGACCCGTACCCCTTATGGTGAATTGAAGTGCGACACGTGTCCTTAAAATTGGCTAAAATTATTGATAAGATGCTTAATTGAGATCTCATTCGTACAGTATGGACTGTTTGATGGGTATTTCAATTTAGTGAAGAATATTTGCGCTAGCCTACAGATTGTCCACGTGAGTAGTATATAAAGGTGAAATTCTGTCGTATTGAGGGTGAGGGTGATGACCTTACGCGGCAATGACGTCACTATGACGTCACAACCGGTGACATCACTTCCGGGTCAAAGGTCAATTCCGGTCAAAGGTCACTTCCGGTCACGTGATGACCCAGCAAGTGTTATCTGCCCCTACACAAGACCCCAGTGAAATCCAATGGGAAACACTTTAATATGCATAAAAAGAAAATCATTTCATACGTTTTCTCTGGGATGTGAGTCGAATTTGTCATATTTTCATACATTTTCTGGAGTTTTTCAGAAAAGTTGAAGAAGGTTTAATGGGAATTGCACGTCTTTCATTCACAATTTCAATAGCTCACTTGTCTTCTGAAATAATGGCATGAGTGTGCCCGTTTAGAAAATATATATATATTTTACAGGGTTTTTGTTAAAGATTTTACATCTATTTATAGTCGAAGACCAGAACCCATGCCTGTTTTTAGCCGCACATCATTTGATGAAAAGTTCTGATGACGCATGCGCAGTAGGCAGGCAGATCGAGGTTGACGTTTGAGGCCTAGGTTGACCCATATTGGGTTGATTGGGTGGTGTGAGGTGTCATAGTGAAACACTCGTAGGGGAGCGTCCAACTGGATGGACGAGGGGTGAGAATATCGTCTATCTGCGCATGCGCAGTAGAACAACGGTATTTGAATGGACATTTTGAGGTCAAGATGGACCAATAGTGGTCCGATTGAGTCGTGTGAGGTGTCATCGTGAAGCATTCGTGTGGGACCATCCGATCTGCGCATGGACAGGCAGGGAATTGTGGGAAAAGGGCACTGGAATGGACATTTTGGGTCGAGGTGGACCCATTATGATCCGAATGGGCCGTGTGGGGTATCAGTTTGAAGCTCTCATGGGGTAGCGTCCAACTGGGCTGGTGTGGAGCAAAAGTAGCGCAATGGTGCGCATGTGGAGGCAGGGAATGATGGGGAAAGGGCATTGGAATGGACGTTTTGGGGTCGAGATGGGCCCATAGTGGGCGTCCTCGGTCGGGGAGGGTATCGATGTAAAGAGCTCCTCCAGGCTGATCAAATCATGGGTTGGTGCATGTTTTCACAGGAAAAACGGACTTACACCTGGTGAATCATAGAAGTGGGAATGTTGTTGTTGTTGTTGTTATTGAGATAGTGTAGTCTCTCAATTTCGCGGAAGTAAAGTCAAGGGAAGTAATCCAGTTGCCCCGTAGTAGTAGAGAAAACAGAAACCCAGTATATTTGCCCTGTGACCTTTGTGAAGAGTTTTACAGTAACGCCTTAACGCCCTATCTGAACGCCTTAACGCCCTGTCGTAATACCTTAACACCTTATCGTAACGCTTTAAAGCCCTATCTTAACGCCTTATCCTAACGCCTTAACGCCCAAGCATACCAGTGTTTTACCATGCTATTATATAATACTAACGCATCGACAAGGTGTATGTATCAATCCATTCACACCAGGGAATAAATCATGGTGGTCCCTGATGATGCCATCGCTCTACACCCGGACATTTTACGGGGTACTTAGCTGGGAAACCTCTGTTTTGTAGGTCATCGCTCTATATGTCAGGGTAAATTTTTCGGGAATTTTCTGGGAAAAATCCATCCGGCTTCCTGGTAGAGTTACCTGTGTGTGCGTGTGTGGAGGAGGAGGAGGAGGAAGACGAGTGGGGTTAACGCCCTAACGTCTTCTATAGCTAATCCCTTACGGTTTAATGCCATGATGCAGACAGTTGAGAGAAAGAAAGATCAATATGTTCACAAGTTTTCATATAGTTTATTATCCCCTCCATCACATCATACCCACGCTGGGGGAGCCGCATTGGATAAGTTTACAATTCTCGTCAGCTCTTGTCCAATCAAAAGCACCAATTTGGGGCTGCATCTGTCATATTCGTTAGATGTATTCTCGGTTGCTCTTGTCCAGTCAGAAACCGCCATTTCAGAAAGTTCAATCTTCGGTCATGTTCGCTCTGATCCGTTTGTTCTAATCCTCATCGGGCAGGCCAGGATACTGTAACGGCAATATGTCAAGGAACAACTGTTTGCGCATTTTGCAGGACCTCGGTGGGTGGTAGCCTCATATCCTCTTCCAGGTGACGCTTGGTCTTCACGATGGTCCTGTGCATGGAGTCGCCTTTCATTTCAGGCGGTAGCAGGGTATACTGTTCATAGATCGCTATGGCTGTTTTCCTGATGCTGGGGCGCATTTGGATGTACGCCTGCTGTAAGTTATCCTGTCCCGCGCCCTCTATCGATGCAGCGTGAGTATTAATTGCTTCTGTCACAATACAATCCCAAAAGGTAGATTCTTCCTCACCCAGGCTTTTCTGGGGCGTAGCCTGACTATCTGAGATCAAGCTCTCTATATCAGTAGATAGACTTTCAGCAATCTCTGTGTCGGTATCAGTCGGTGGGTTCTCAGAATCAGCTGGCATATTCTCAGCATCTGCATCGGCTTCTTGTGCCTCGGTGTCTTCAATCCCATGTATATTCTTCTGGTGTCGCATCATATCGTAACATCTGGTGAACGTGCGTTCGCACTCAGAGCAAGTATAAGCCATGTTGATAGTTGAACGTCGACTGTGCACGTTTTTGGGATACGCTTGCTTTTATCAGTATTAACGCCCGCCAACGCTCAGCTTAACGCTTCAACGCCCTGGTGAAATAGCTCAGAAGCTCTGATTTTTCTAGACATTCCATGGAAATGACACGAATTCATCGAAATGCAGTGACGCCCGTCGTTACGCCCTAAAGCCCGTCTCAACGCCTTAACGCCCTTTCTTAACGCCTTATCTTAACGCACTAGCTTAACGCTAAACGCACTATAGTAACGCCTCACGCCCTATCGTAACGCCTTAAGGCATGTGTGGTACACCAATTTTATGTTGTACCGGTCATATTAGTTCTCCCGCACCTTGGTGTACCCTATGCCCTACGGGCTATAGGGCACAGGATGCACCACAGATGCGTGCGATGACGTCACTTTCGAGCCCCGAGATCCAAGAGCGCCAAGCTCTCAACTGGTCCATCCCACAGCTCAGAGCTCTGTAGTTTCTCAAAGGGCGGCTTCTGGTTGGACAACAGCAGCCGAGAATACACCTAACGGGCAAGAACGAATATGACAGGTACAACATAAAATGGGTGTACCACACATGCGTCAAGGCGTTACGATAAGGCGTTAAGGCGTTACTATAGCGCGTTAAAGCGTTAAGCTAGGGTGTTAAGGCATTAAGATAAGGCGTTAAGAAAGGGCGTTAAGCTGGACGTTAAGGCGTTGAGATGGGCGTTGAGGCGTAACGACGGGCGTTGGCGGGCGTCACTGCATTTCGATGAATTCGTGTCATTTCCATGGAATATCTAGAAAAATCAGAGCTTCTGGGCTATTTCACTAGGGCGTTGAAGCGTTACGCTGGGCGTTGGCGGGTGTTACAGTTCATAAAATCAAGCGTATCCCAAAACGAGCACATTCGACGTTCAACCATCAGCATGGCTTATACTTGCTCTGAGTGCGAACGCACGTTCAACAGACGTTACGATATGATGCAACACCAGAAGAATATACATGGGATTGAAGACAGTGGGACACAAGAAGCCGCTGCAGAAGCTGAGAATATGCCAGCTGATTCTGAGAGTCCGCCGACTGATACCGAAACAGAGACTGCTGAAAGTCTATCTACTGATATACAGAGCTTGATCTCAGGTAGTCAGGCTACGCACCAGGAAAGACTGGGTGAGGAAGAACCTAACTTTTGGGATCGTATTGTGACAGCAGCTATTAATTACAAGCGTCTAGTCCGTCATTCATAATTCAGCCGCCGTCCATTAAAGAATATCCGCGTCCATAATGCAAAGACCTATTCCATATTCCATATAACAGTATCAACACCAAATTCAAAAAGCCAATCATAGTATACATAAACATAGGCTAGTTTCCTGCAAGAGAGAAGCGGTCAACAGTTTTCAATGATGCCGACAAGACATCATGATGTTCCAAAAATATAAAATCCGTATCGTTGATCAGTATTTTTAATCCATAATAATCGTTGTAAAGTCGTCGTCTAGAGAATGATGTATCTCAGTCACGCTTTGATTGTGACTGTTCATATGAGCACCATGAGGATCTTGAAGTACATGGGATCGTATGGCCCCTAGCCCCGGGTTAAGCGGAATTAGACACAAGTTACGAAACGTAACGCCATAGATCTTGCACGCTACGCTACGCTCAGCATCGCCAAATTTGAGAAACTTTGAGTGGAGGCGCTTGGTGGAATAGCCCTGTATTATAAGTTTCCGCAACAATGTTTTGTGACGTTGATTAAAATCGTCCCATATAACACATGATTTAGCAAATGCTACTAGGCGAGATATGTATACGCCATATGCAGGTCCCACTGGAATATTACTGTCCAGAAAGGAATAGTTTACGATGTCGAAATTGTACATTAATACTCACGCTGCAGCGATCGAGGACGCGGGACAGGATAACTTACAACAGGCGTACAACCAAATGCGCCCCAGCATCAGGAAAACAGCCATGGCGATCTATGAACAGTATACCCCGTTACCGCTTGAAGTGAAAGGCGACCTCATGCATAGGACCATCATGAAAGCTAAGCATCACATGGAAGAGGATATGGGGCTACCACGCACCGAGGCCTTGCAAAATGCGATCAAAATCCGCAAACAGTTGTTCGGTGACAAAATGCCGTTACAGTATCTTGGCCTGCCCGATGAGGATTAGAACAAACGGATCAGAGCGAACATGACCGAAGATTGAACTTTCTGAAATTGCAGTTTCTGATTGGACAAGAGCAGCCGAGAATACAGGTAACTACAAGAACGAATATGACAGATGCAGCCCCAAATTGAGGATTTTGATTGGACAAGAGCCTACGCGAATTGTAAACATAACCAATGCGGCTCCCCCAGCGTGGGTATGATGTGATGGAGGGGATAATAAACTATATGAAAACTTGTGAACGTATTGACCTTTCTTTCTCTCAACTGTCTGCATCATGCATTAAGCCGTAAGGGATTAGCTATAGAAGATGTTAGGGCGTTAACCCCATTCCTCCTCCTCCTCCTCCTCCTCCTCTTCTTCTTTCTCCTCCTCCTTCTCCTCCACACCCGCACGCGCAGGTAACTCTACCAGGTACCCGGATGAAACAAGACCCTCATCTCCCCCAAAGGCTCTTTTGCAGCTCTGAAACTCCTCTTTCTCTACTACTCCCGAGTGATCTATAAATGGAACAGGGATTTTTTGGTGTGAATGGATTGATACATACACCTTGTCGATGCGTTAGTACTATATAATAGCATGGTATTGGTTTCTGTTTTCTCTACTACTAAGGGGTAACTGGATTACTTCTCTTGAGTTTTACTTCCCCGAAATTGAGAGACCGCAGTATCTCAACAAAAAGCAAGAACAACACTTCCATTTCTATGACTCACCAGGTGTAAGTCCGTTTTTCCTTCGCGGGCCAAAGGGCCCCTGGGCATGTGTATTCCTTCGCGGTGATGCGGTCTGGTGGTGATGCGGTCGCGGGAGAAAGCTTCCGCGGAGAAAAAGTAGTCCCTAGACTTCAAATACGCTGCATGGTCCGATTGGGTCGAGTGAGGTTGTTGCTGGGCCGTCACTTGATCGGAAGTGACCTTTGACCCGGAAATGACCATTGATTCGGAAGTGGCTTTTGATCCGGAAGTGATGTCACCGGATGTGACGTCATAGTGACGCCATTTTCGCGTCAGGCTGCGTGACGTCATCACGCTCACCCTCAATACTACAGAATTTCACCTTTATATAATACTCACGTGCTGAGAAAAACAAGCTGTTCTGTAGACTCAACGCACAAAAGACTATAGAATTATTTTGTCTCGCCAACATTCTTCAACATTATGTGGACAACCTCTCCAATTTGTAGCTGTATTGATACAATATACATGTTGTACATGGCGATGGATCGCACCCCACCATTTGCTACTGGCACTACGTCTGGTACTGTACGTCAAGTATCACGGTGTTTCGGTCTCGATACGGAGCGTACACCACTCAACTTTCCAACTTTCTCATTTGTTACCCATAAAAAAAACTTATAAATGCATACAATTATCAAGAAAACAAAACAGGACACTTGTGTTTTCTTATACTCTGATAGCTGAGGATCAAGTCAAAGTGCACATATTGAGAAAAGTCGCCATTTCCTTCGTTGTCACAAGGGCTCTTTACTGTTGTTAATGGGTTAATTATGTTGATTTTGGGGGATCGGAGGGGAGGGGGGGTCGGGGTTGTAAAGAAAATGAATTAAAAGGGTTGATGGGGGGGGGGGTGTCGCGAAGAGAATGGGTTAGATATGTTGATTGTGCGGGGGTGTCGAGGTCTTGAAGAAAATGTTTATTGGGTCAAAATTCATTCCTACTCAAGAATTTTTTGGGTCGTGAGTTTGACTCAATAATATTGACTTGCAGTGATCAACACCTGTCGACCCAATATTCTTGGTCATGATATCGATCCGATATATTCTTCGACCCAATAGCATTAAGTATGTCACGTCTATACCCAAAATTGTTGGGTCAAAAGCGACAAAGGTGTTTTAGTCAAGTGTGTATTTTCTCTCCCCTTAGACGGGTTGCATATACTGTATGGGCAGACAGAGGTAACCAGTCTAGTGTCCCCTTTCCATGTTGGGGTAAAGTGAAGACGGCTACGGTAATGTGTCCTTATAGGGTTATATGTCCTTACAGGGAAATCCGTCAGTAGTAGGTAGAACCCCGATCCATTAATATTTTCCAGGGAGGTAACTCTTGGTCCCTTTTTTCCGCCAGGGGGCGCTATCCCGTATGACGTCACTTCCGGTGTGAGTGAATAGAGCGTGACCTATGACGTCGCTTCCGGTCTGGGTAAATGGGGCGTGACTTGTGAGGATGATAGGACATGTACAGACCTGTCTGTGTCGATCATCTCCGTGTCTTTTCGGTGATAGTAGTATAGTCTACCCTTTTAAAGTAGCATTTTGCCGGGGTAGGTAACTCTTGCATCCACCAGGGGGCGCTGTTTCCAGGTTAAAGGTATAGGGAACTCCCGTCATCTCCCCAAGAGTTCCGCCAGGGGAGGGCGGGGGCGCCACCAGCTCAAGGTCAAAAGTAGTTCCGGCAAAGGGCCCCTGGGCATGTGTATTCCTTCGCGGTGATGCGGTCTGGTGGTGATGCGGTCGCGGGAGAAAGCTTCCGCGGAGAAAAAGTAGTCCCTAGACTTCAAATACGCTGCATGGTCCGATTGGGTCGAGTGAGGTATCAAAGTGAAGCATTCGTGAAGGGGCATCCAGTCATGGGTGGGTGTATGTAAAATTAGGATTTTTTCCCGAAACTATAAAAAGCGGAACACGGACTTTACTCCTAAAATAGGGGAAAACACCTATCAACCCTAGCCAAAAGGGCTAATATCGGTCTCCGGGCTTATTGGGACCTGCCTATCAAGTCAATGGGGTGGGTGCATGTAAAATTAGGATTTTGTCCCGAAACTATAAAAAGCGGAATACGGACTTTACCCCTAAAATAGGGGAAAACCCCTATCACCTCTAGCCAAAAGGGCTAATATCGGTCCACGGGCTTATCGGGGCCTGCCTATCAAGTCAATGGGGTGGGTGCATGTAAAATTAGGATTTTTTCCCGAAACTATAAAAAACGCAACACGGACTTTACCCCTACAATAGGGGTCTGTATTATACAATATAAGGGGAAATGCCTGTATGGGGTATGGGGATGGTCAATTTTGTTTTCGTGGGCTTTACTATGGCTTGTGGGGTCTCGTTTTTCTCGTCTCGCCAAGAAAATGACAATGGGAAGGGTCCCAGAGCGAATCGGTGAAATTTTTGGGAAAAGCCACTGAGGTCTGTATATAGGCCCATAGGCTAGGCCAACCTGGAAAATTCACACACGTTCATTGTGATATGGGCTGTTTGGATTTGTTTTTCACGTCTCGTCATTTAGAACACGATGGGAAGGGTCCCGGAGCGAAACGGTGAAATTTTTGGAAAAAGTCACCGAGGCCTGGGTAGGCCCATAGGCCTATACTGCATGGCTATCGGTGTATAGGTCCATACGGGGTGGACGTTTTGGGATCTAGGTGGGCCACTAATGGCCCGATGGGGTCGAGTGAGGTATCAATGTGAAGCCTATGTGAGGGGGCAACCGATGGGGTAGGAATATCGTCATTCTGCGCATGCGCAATAGACAAAGTGTATGAAAATAGACGTTTTGGGATCTAGGGGAGCCACTAGTGGGCCGATGGGGTCGAGTGAGGTATCAATGTGAAGCCTATGTGAGGGGGCATCTGATGGGGTGAGTGTGGGGTTGAAATATCGTCACTCTGCGCATGCTCAGTGGACAAAGGTTATGGAAATAGACGTTTTGGGATCTAGGTGGGCCACTAGTGGGCCGATGGGATCGAGTGAGGTATCCATGTGAAGCCTATGTGAGGGGGCTAGACTAGGGTGTCGTTTCCATTCTGCTGCGCAGGTCACGTGGGTTGTGACGTCACTTCCGGGTTTCACCTCCAAACCCAGAAGAGTTCCAATGTTCTCTTAGACGTCCGGATGTTCAAGCTCCGGGGTTTTTCGCGCGCGTCATCACCGGCAGTGCGCGGGTGAATGTCGGGTCAAAAGGTCAAAGGTCACATCCAGGTCAAAAGGTCCAAGGACTCCCTTTCGGCAAGGTTCGGAGACAATGTTGCGGCATCGATATACAGAGCTTGAACCCCAAAAGGGGATTGTAAATTAACCTGGGAAGGATGGGCAGTTCCATTTGGGCCAATCAGCGGTCGAGAAAAAGAGCCAATGAGCGATCGATAAAAGAACCAATGGACGGGTACTAGAATTTCGCTCCGAAAAGACACGGACTTTACCGAAAAGACACGGACGTACCCGAAAAGACATGAAGGTGAACGACATTGTGGAAAAACCCTATGATGTTCACAGGTACGCCCATTCACGAAGGGCCGTCACAGGGCGTAGTAGAAAAAAGCGCATTTCTAACCTTATTGACCTTATAGCGCAAGCGAGTATAACAAGTGCCACGCACGGTGTATAAAACCCTACCCAACAGGTACACTATAAAGCCACCTCACTAACCGTTCGCTTTTCATTCCCCACCATGGCAGCGAGCGGAACAGAGCTTGCGTTATTCCAACTGACGTCCGACGTCTACCTCATCGTCAATGACGATCACCTGGAGCTGGTCCAAGACGCACCGCAGAAGGTGAAGATTTTGTTATCGCTATCAGGCTGGACTCTATTGACACGATTGTTACAGGGAAAAGACCCCGAAAGGGATTTCATGCACGTGCAAGTCGGCGTGCACATACGCACTGCTGGAGAGGATTCCCTTTTTCCCCGGTTGGAACAGAGTGGAGGTACCTATATCACACTCTGTCCACCCTTATGGATGGCACTGAAAGATGTACTCCCCGAGGTGGATGACTTACTACACCCCGAGGTGAAAGAAGGGACTGTGGCTACCCGGAGGCTTACACCTGGCTGCACCCTATTGTTGTACCCCAAACGAGTGGACCTCATCGATAGCGGACTTAGGTGTTGGTGTACGCCTGAACCCAAAGCGCACGTCTCTTTGTCACCGGAAGGATGGACTACCTTGAAACGGGTGTTGTTGGGTGACCTGCACGGTGATAGCATTCACCTGTGTGACGACGTCTACATTTTCTGCGGTCCCTTTTTCGCTCGACTCCTCTGTCTGAACGACGGTGGTTTTACCCTGGACCCCGATCTATGGACGGCTTTGGAACAAGTAGTCCCCATTGTCGATAAGGTACTATCTCTATAGGAGCCACATAACCAATCAGAATAGTACGTATCACGGACTACACCCGTAGAGCTACATCTAGGCGCGCATGTGTGACATGGTCTATAAAACACGTCTCTCTGGATCCTACACCTTCATTTCTACGGTTGCAGAGCCATGACGGAGATCCAGCCCTATGCGACTCGCATTTTACAGCATGCCACCGTGGTTAATTCACTCACGGGTTACCGAGCAGTGGTTCGGTCCATGTTTGCAGATGGCGACGACAACGAGGGGCGACGCCAGATCCTGAACGAGTTCACAGAAGCGGTCCTCGACAGAGTGCACTCGATGGAGAGGTGTGCCATCACTCACCACTACTGGACTATGACAGCCATCCTTGATGCTCGGGCTATGGACCACGAGCGCTCACGCCGGAATCAGCGACGGCTGGTTGGCCTAGTCATGGTCTGTGCCCTATTGACCCTGGCGCTGTGGCATTGACAGTGGGACCTGACTATAAATACGAGGGTCAGACACAGTGTGCGTCATTCACCGATCGTCATTGGGTCAACCATGTCACCAGTTCTACGAGCCATCCTTCCCCTTACACCCCGGGTGGGGTTACACGTCTATGAAGATAAAGTCACCCTCGTGGAAGACCGTGGAAATGTTTGCTGGTCGCGCGCTGAGACCGTATCGAATACGGTTACGCTACACCGTGACGGCTGGACCAAATTTAAACGGGTGTTGAGCGGCGAGCTCGACGGACACCTTATCCACATAGACAATGGCATCTACGTACACCGTGGACCGTTCTTGCCACGCCTGGGCCGCTACAAAGACCCTACGCGAGGCTTCACCCTAGACCCCGATCTGTGCACAGCCTTCCAGAAAGTGGTGCCCATCGTGGACCAGCTGTTTACACCGGACGAGCGACGGCAGAACCCAATGAACAAATGTCTAGCCATGAACCAGACGACGATGCCATTGATTACCCAGCTAGACTCAGTCAGCCCAGTGACATGACCACCCGATCCTTTGATCTCACGGGGTTCTCCCTATAAATACGAGAGACAGTCAAATCTGGTACCATTCACGTACTGACCATGACGGTGCATATAATACTGGCGTATCTCAGCTTGACCCCCGAGGTTTTCCTGCACGTGTATGCGGATAAGGTCGATATCATGGAGGAGGTGGGAGACATCTGTGATGCAGACCCTACACAACCGTGCCCGCCTCACATTCGTCTGTCCCGGGAGGGCTGGACCAAATTCATCCACTTGTGTCACGATGTGTACATCCGACGGGGCCCTTTTTTTGCTCAATTGGCTCGGCTAGATGGGGGTACAGTGCATTTTACCCTTCACCCTGATCTATGGTCTGCATTGGAAGATGCCGTGGTAGATGTGGATGAAGTGCTTATCAAGCGGTCATCAGACGAGTTGAACTGGTCATTTGCCATGGCCACTGTGGAAGTCCACGAAGAAAATCAGAAAGAAACTCCGGCCCAAGATATACCCGTTATAAATAAACGATAGAGCCAGGATCCATCATCATTTTGTCACCATGAAGCGCTGGGAGAAGGTGTTGGATAACTTATACTACAGTCCCGACAGTCCGGCGGCCTATAGTGCATTGTCGGCTCTCTATCGAGCGGCCAAACCCCAGGGGATGCAACGTGCCCAAGTCCGAGATTGGTTAAGAAAACAAGACACCTATACCTTACATCGATCTGTCCGTCGCCATTTTCTACGGAACCGGGTCATCGTGGGAGGAATAGATGCCCAGCGGCAAGCGGATTTGGTCGATATGAGCGCCTTTGCCAAACACAACGATGGGAATCGGTATATCTTGACGTGCATCGATATCCTATCGAAGTATGCGTGGGTGGTACCCATCCGGACGAAAACGGGGGCGAATCTCATAGCGGCGTTCAAAGACATCTTCAAGACCGGGCGCAAACCTTTGTATTTGCAAACCGACGAAGGCACGGAATTCCTCAACAGACCGTTCCAACAGTTTCTGAAAGCCCAGAAGGTGTTTTTCTTCCATACGTACAACGAGACCAAGGCTTCCGTGGTGGAAAGGTTCAACAGGACATTCAAAGGTCGCATGTATAAATATTTCACCTATAAGAATACAAGGCGGTACATCGATGTTCTCCCCAAAACTTATGAGTGGTTACAATCGAGCCTATCATCGGAGTGTAGAGAGAGCCCCCATTACCGTGACCCAACGCAATGAAGCCAAAGTCCGGCGTGTCTTGTACCCCAGGCCATCGCAGCGAACGCCGAAGGCGGTGTACAAGGTCGGGGACCCTGTACGGATCAGTAAAGTCAAAGGTCAATTTGAGACAAGTTATTTGCCCAACTGGAGCGATGAGCACTTCCTGATTAAACGGCGCCTACCCCGACAGCAGCGAGTCTATGAACTGGAAGATCTTCAAGGGGAACCGTTGCTAGGGACGTTTTACGCGACGGAATTACAGCCTGTCGTAAAAACACAGCAAGACTACTACACGGTGGAGCAGATTTTGAAAACGGAACGTCGACGTGGCAAACTGTTTCATTTCGTCAAATGGCAAGGCTGGCCCAGTTCCTTCAATTCTTGGGTCGCGGCCAACCAGGTGAAACGACTATAATGCCAGACACCACTACCGTCATCCTTCATTCCACGTTCGACCACGTGGACAAACAGCAGCTGCCTCTGAACACAGCGTCTCCCAAAACGCGCAAAGCGCAAGTGGGCTTTGTGGTGATAGTGCTAACCCTGTTGAGTGTGTTGTACGGAGGTGTGTTTTACGACGTAGCCTATGTCAGCACGCTACTTAACCAACTGAGAACACCAGCCATCAGTGAAACCGGTCTACAGATAGCACCAGTCAACCCCGTATCGAGCCCAGTCACCACACGCCCCGTGTACAAGCCACAACGAGCTCCACACCAAGCCCCACACCTACACCAAGTACACCCACTACGTCTGAAAACCCACCGGATTTCATCCCTCACACTGAACAGACAACGACGACCGACGTTATACCCACCACCATCATCACTCACAGTGAACAGACAACGACGACCGACGTTGTACCCACCACCACCACTCCAGTTCACTCGTACGAAATTTACAAGAGCGGGTTACCACGACAGCGCATACAGCTCGAACCATGGACCCTCGGTGGCAGCATCCCTTCACTTGCGTCATCGCAGGACCGACGGGCTCCGGCAAAACGCACTTCGTCAGGAAGCTCCTTCAACACGCCGACAGCATGATCACCCCACCCATTGTCCGAGTCGTGTGGTGACAGGCAGCGTATGCAGCAATGCCCCAGCAATGCCCCACATCACGTTCGTGGAAGGCCTACCCAACCTGGCCGATTTGGAAACGGACACCTTGGTGGTTCTGGATGATCTCATGGCGGAGACGGATGCGCGGGTCACCCAACTCTTTACCAAAGGCAGCCACCATCGACGGCTCAGCATCATCTACATTGTGCAGAATCTGTTCAGTAAAAAACAAAGAACATCGGAACATCAGCTTAAATGCCCACTACCTGGTGGTCTTCAAAAACCCGAGAGATACCACTCAACTGCTGCACCTGGCGAGACAGATGTATCCCGGCCGCACACCGTTTGCGTTGGAAGCCTTTAAAGATGCCACAACCCCTCAGCACGGGTATATGCTCTTCGACCTCAAGCAAGCCACCGCCGGCCACCTTCGACTACGGACCGGCATCTTTCCCGGAGAGGCCCACCACGTGTACATGCAAAAATAATGTAAACATACCCACAATGGCTCCCCCAGCTGGAGTGTGTGTTTGATGATGGGGATAATAAAAAGAATGAATACCACAGCATGGTTGACTTTGTCTCAGTTCTCTGAGGTAGATAAAAAGGGCAGAGTTGTGGGTTCTGGCATTAGTTGTACATGATGTCTGCGCGAGTACGGAAGCACGCTCCGACGCCTCACCCGAGTTGGTCCGAACCATTGTACGCGGTGCGGACCCTGACCTTGTACGAGATCGGGTACAACCTGTTAAAAGGCAACGTACCACTGACTCCGGCTCAGAAGACCAACCAAGTATAAGACAGGTCTCCGAACTTTAGTCCAGAAGCGAGTCTCTCAAACACAAAAGAAAAAGGTGTTACAGAAAGGCGGCTTTCTCGGGGCCATCTTAGCACCGTTGGCCGCTTCCGTGTTGGGTCCAGTATTGGGTGGACTCTTCGGCCGACAATGAACCACACGAAAAAAATGGTCCTCGTGGAACCACGGTTCCTTCAAAACCTCCAATCGCCCTACCCTGTCCCACCTACGGTGAAGACCATAAACACCCTCGATGGAGAGATGCAACAGATCTTACAAAGACCGGGGTTAAGCGACAGTGAGAAAGTACAACGGTACAATGAGACGGTTCAACGGTACATGACGTTCATGGACCAATACAAAACCCTCTCTACCCCACCACCACCACCACCACCAAGTGACACACCGCCGATCTCAGCACCGCTCCAACAGCCGCCATTACCAGGGGTACCACCCACAGCCCCACAGTGGGTGGAAGACGAAGTGCTGAAGAGTGCATGAACCTGCATCGTTCAAGAAACAAGCTGGCCTGGTATTACAACGGATGAAACAGAATCCTAACATGACTTGGAATGATAAAGGCGAACTACTGGTACAGAATCAGGTGGTCCCAGGCACCCACATGCCGGATTTAGTGAATGACCTGATGCGTCAACGCAGGTCGCACACGGATCCTCGAGGATGGGAGGTCTTCGCTCAAGGCTTGAAAGACATGCATGTACCACAGGAATTGGTGGGGAACCCCCACCGCTGGGCCTTTTTGCAGCGTGACTCACCGAGTCGAGCACCACGACAGACTCCACAACCTTGGGAAGCCGAGTGGGAACCGGAGTCACCCCCCAAAACACCACCACCACAACGGGCACCTTCTTTTCAGACCTTTAAAAAACCATCCTTGATCACGACACCCCACATCTCCAGAGCCGTGACACGTAGCAAGTCACCGCGACGAACACGACGCCGGACACAACCGCCCAAGGCCTGGAACACCTATTAAAACCAACAGCAGCAGCAGGACAGCTCAGTCGCCATGTTTTACCTCACCCTACCCAGTAACAGTTCGCTGGATGTGTTTCCTGACAACACCTTGGCCAAGTACGTGACCCAGTTACGCAACCGTTGCATTTACCTGGGCGCTGGGAATGTGGCCTCGTGGATATCCAATACCCTTACTCGTGGTACAACGTGCGAGCCAATGAAGTGTGGTACGAGGTGACCTACGAAGGCAAAAACACCCGACTCACCCTCCCCGAAGGACAATACGATACCCCCAAGGAGTTCATGGGTGGGCTGACAAGACTGTTGCATTATAAGGCTCTACGGGAGGTCACGAATACTTCAAAACCCATCAAATCCTTTCCCTTCAAGAATCACGTGGACTTCGATTACAACGCACACAACGACAAGGCACAGATTCTTCTCACCGCCAACGTGAGTGTTGTACTGAGTCCTATCCTACAGCAAATGCTGGGTCTCGCTCACGCGACCTACACGGATCCATCCGAGGACCATAGCCAGATCCCGATGGATATGAAGTCGGGTATGTACGGACTCTACGTCTACTCGGACGCAGTCGACAACCACATCGTGGGCGATATCAACACACCTCTGTTACGGGTGGTCCTCATTAAAAAGAGGTATGGAGATCAAATCACCCACAGTTTCACCCACATGCTCTACCTGCCCGTACGACAAACCGACATCAACACTATCACGGTGGATATAAGAGATGACACGTGACGACCGGTGGCATTCGAACGAGGAAAAGTGATGCTGACACTTCATTTTCGACAAGCACGTGCTCTCCACTTTGCATAATGAAAGTACCTTACGAGTGCGATGCACGCAGCTATATGGACTATTATGCCCTACAGGCCGGGGGTGGCTTTCCGGTCTTAGCGGTGCACGCATGCAACGAGGACATGGGCTGGGGAACATACTCGGCAGCATCGTCAAAACGTTCCTGCCCTTGGTCACGCGTGGGGTGAAAGCAATCGGTAAACAAGCGGTACGCAGTGGCAACTGCAAGTCGCCGGTGATGTCTTCGGGGATACGGCACCCAAAGATGCCTTGAAACGGCGGGCCAAAGAAGCGGGAGGCGTCTTGGTGGCCAAAGCACAACGCACCGTAGGGAATAAAAGAGCTGCCCCACCGAGACCATGCACCAGTCGACGACCGACCCAGCGACGACGCACATCGAATACCCAGGATATCTTTTCTTAAACATGTCCTGTCCCTCCACCAACAGTGAATTTGATTTGTGGACCGTGCCGCCCACACAGACCAGTGCCGAACAAGGATTATGGGTGGAGCATCTCCCGCTCTCCAGCATCAACGAAACAGGCCCATCGAGTTCACCATCAGTAATGCGGATACGGCCTATGTGGATTTAGCCCATACATACTTGTATGTGAAAGCCAAGGTGGTCAATGGGGATGGCTCCAGAATCATCCAAGCTGCAACAGTGGGCCCGACGAATCTCTGGCTGCACTCGATGTTTCAACAGGTGGATATTTTTCTCAGCGACAAACTCATCAGTGACTCGACCAACACGTACCCTATCGAGCCTACATCGAGACACTGTTGTCGTATGGCCGAGAGGCTAAAAAATCTCAGCTGACAGCCGCTTTATTCTACCAGGACACACCCGAGCACATGGACACGGTGGACAATGTGGGATATAACAAACGGAAGGCTTTCACTGCGAACGGTGCCTCGGTGGATCTCATGGGTCGACTATATGCAGACATGTTCATGCAAGACCGGTACCTCTTGAACAAGATCCCCATTAAAATCCGACTGATACGGGCGCCTCCGACCTTCGCCTTGATGGCCACTAACGTAGATGGGCATGCAGCTGACTATAAGATTGTTATCCAAGAGGCAGTCCTGTATGTCCGAAAAGTGAAACCGAATCCAGCCGTTCAATTGGGACACATGAAAGCCTTGGAAACAAAACCAGCCCAGTACCCTATCCGACGTGTACAAACCAAAGTGTTCTCTGTGCCTGCTGGAAATATGGGCGCCAACAAAGAAAACCTGTTCCTGGGGGAACTACCCAAGCGATTGATCTGGCCTGTGTGGAAAATACCAGTTTCAGCGGAGCCTACCCAGAGAATCCGTTTGACTTTAAACATTTCGGCATCAATTTTGTGGCCCTGCATGTGGATGGACAACAGGTCCCAGCCACGGCCTTAACACCGAACTTTGGGCGCAGGAATTTCAATCGAGCCTATCAGAGCCTGTTTACAGCCACCGGCCAAATCAACCAGGACGAAGGGAATTTGATCAGTCGGGAGGACTACGCGAACGGATACACGTTGTTCTGTTTCGATCTGACCCTCACCTTAGAGAACGACCATCAGCTGGCCCTGGCCAAGCAAGGCAATTTACGGTTGGAAATCCACTTTGCACGAGCCCTGAGGACCACCGTCAATGTGATCTGCTACGCCGAGTTTGACAACATCATTCAAGTGAACAAGGCGCGCACCGTCCTGTGTGACTTCTCCACCTAACATGGATACAGACCAGATAACCACCGTGCTGGAGAATGACCCAGGGACACGTATGGTCTTTCAAGGGGTGTTCGCCCGAGATTTGTTCCCATTAGACCGTGTGTATCCTGCTGCATACGTTCTCAACACGGACCCGATGGATCGGCCCAGTGAACATTGGGTGGCCGTGTACTTGACAGAACAGACGAGCGAATACTTTGACCCGTACGGCCTTCCACCCCTCCATCCCGATTTAACAGACTTCATGGATCAAGGTACAGAGACGTGGTGTTGGAACAGTCAAACGTTGCAAAGCCTGACCAGTAGCGTGTGCGGACAATATTACTTGTTTTACCTGTACCATCGATGCCGGGGAATGACCTTATCTACCATCGTACAGATGTTTGACGAGTACCCCAAGGCCGAGGACCGCGATGTACTCGTATATGACTGGGCCGTCCATCATTTCAATGTACAAGCCCTGTTCTGGGCTTGAATTCTTTCAATGTACACAAGCCCCCTGTTCTGGACTTCAGTTCTTTCAATGTACAAGCCCCCTGTTCTGGGCTTCAGTTTTCACGTGGTTGTTCTCACGTTGTTGTTGTTACTAAATAAAAAACAAAATGATATATCACCAAAAAACCCTGTCTTGTGTGTTTTCTATATGAGCATAATGCATGAAACTGGCTTTGAACACAGTATTAGCCAATCAGTGGCCTAGATTGGAGCCAAAGGTAACCCATCCATGTCCAGAAAACATTACCCGGGTGTACAAGAACCCGGATGTAGGCGCGGACGTAGGCGAAAGCATCCCAGTACCCGGATGTAGGCGCAGACGTGAGCAAAATTCTAGTACCCGTCCATTGGTTCTTTTATCGATCGCGCATTGGCTCTTTTTCTCGACCGCTGATTGGTCCAAATGGAACTGCCCATCCTTCCCAGGTTAATTTACAATCCCATTTTTGGGTTCAAGCTCTGTATATCGATGCCGCAACATTGTCGCCGAACCTTGCCGAAAGAGAGACCTTGGACCTTTTGACCTGGATGTGACCTTTGACCTTTTGACCCGACATTCATCCGCGCACTATCGGTGATGACGAGCGCGTCGCGCTGCGGCATCAGATCACCCCCGCGAGCGCGCGCGCTGCGGCCGGGGCGGGCCGGGCCGGGAAAACCCCCGGAGGTTGAACATCCGGACGTCTAAGGGGAACATTGGAACTCTTCTGGGTTTGGAGGTGAAACCCGGAAGCGACGTCACAACCCACGTGACCTGCGCAGCAGAATGGAAACGACACCCTAGTCTAGCCCCCTCACATAGGCTTCACATGGATACCTCACTCGATCCCATCGGCCCACTAGTGGCCCACCTAGACCCCAACACGTCTATTTCCATAAAGTGACGATATTTCAACCCCGCACTCACCCCATCAGATGCCCCCTCACATAGGCTTCACATTGATACCTCACTCGATCCAATCGGCCCAATAGTGGCTCCCCTAGATCCCAAAACGTCTATTTCCATACACTTTGTCTATTGCGCATGCGCAGAATGACGATATTCCTACCCCACATCCATCCCATCGGTTGCCCCCTCACATAGGCTTCACAATGATACCTCACCCGACCCCATCGGACCATTAGTGGCCCACCTAGATCCCAAAACGTCCACCCCTTATTGACCTATACACCCATAGCCATGCAGTATAGGCCTATGGGCCTACCAAGGCCTCGGTGACTTTTTCCAAAAATTTCACCGTTTCGCTCCGGGACCCTTCCCATCGTGTTCTAAATGACGAGACGTGAAAAACAAATCCAAACAGCCCATATCGCTTCACATGGATACCTCACTCGATCCCATCGGCCCACTAGTGGCCCACCTAGACCCCAACACGTCTATTTCCATACCCTTTGTCCACTGCGCATGCGCAGAGTGACGATATTTCAACCCCGCACTCACCCCATCAGATGCCCCCTCACATAGGCTTCACATTGATACCTCACTCGATCCAATCGGCCCACTAGTGGCTCGCTAGATCCCAAAACGTCTATTTCCATACACTTTGTCTATTGCGCATGCGCAGAATGACGATATTCCTACCCCACATCCATCCCATCGGTTGCCCCTCACATAGGCTTCACAATGATACCTCACCCGACCCCATCGGATCATTAGTGGCCCACCTAGATCCCAAAACGTCCACCCCGTATGGACCTATACACCCATAGCCATGCAGTATAGGCCTATGGGCCTACCAAGGCCTCGGTGACTTTTTCCAAAAATTTCACCGTTTCGCTCCGGGACCCTTCCCATCGTGTTCTAAATGACGAGACGTGAAAAACAAATCCAAACAGCCCATATCACAATGAACGTGTGTGAATTTCCCAGGTTGAACCCATACCCCCATATAGCCAGTATGGGCCTATATACAGACCTCGGTGACTTTTCCCAAAAATTTCACCGATTCGCTCCGGGACCCTTCCCATTGTCATTTTCTTGGCGAGACGAGAAAAACGCGACCCCACAAGCCATAGTAAAGCCCACGAAACAAAATGACCATCCCCATACCCCATACAGGCATTTTCCCTTATATTGTATAATACAGACCCCTATTGTAGGGGTAAAGTCCGTATTCCGCTTTTTATAGTTTCGGGAAAAAATCCTAATTTTACATGCACCCACCCCATTGACTTGATAGGCAGGCCCCGATAAGCCCGGGGACCGATATTAGCCCTTTTGGCTAGGGTTGATAGGGGTTTTCCCCTATTTTAGGGGTAAAGTCCGTATTCCGCTTTTTATAGTTTCGGGGAAAATCCTAATTTTACATGCACCCACCCCATTGACTTGATAGGCAGGCCCCGATAAGCCCGGAGACCGATATTAGCCCTTTTGGCTAGGGTTGATAAGTGTTTTCCCCTATTTTAGGGGTAAAGTCCGTGTTCCGCTTTTTATAGTTTCGGGAAAAAATCCTAATTTTACATACACCCACCCATGACTGGATGCCCCTTCACGAATGCTTCACTTTGATACCTCACTCGACCCAATCGGACCATGCAGCGTATTTGAAGTTTGGGGACTACTTTTTCTCCGCGGAGGCAGACCGCATCACCACCAGACCGCATCACCGCGGAAGAATACATGCCCAGGGACCCTTTGCCGGAACTATAGTGACCTTGATCTGGTGGCGCCCCCTGGCGGAACTCTTGGGGAGATGACGGGGAGTTCCCTATACCTTTAACCTGGAAACAGCGCCCCCTGATGGATGCAAGAGTTACCTCCCTGGAAAACGATACTCGAAATCAGTAGACCCTACTACTAGCGCAGTCCCTACTTCTAAAGCTAAATCAAAATATACGCAGTCTTTCTGCTGTTAAACATTCACAGGGGAATTAAAGATGCCCAAGTTCCAATCAGGTAGCAAACGTTGTATGTCTGATTACGGAGACACAAAGGCTTTCTGTTGCCTGACCGTCACAAGGGTCATCAAAGATGTCCAAGTTCCGATCAAGTTTGCAGCCAAGCGTTGCGAATCCGCTGTCCCTAAATCGACTACGGAATATACGCAGCCTTTCTGCTGTTAGATCTTCACAAGTGCATCAAAGATGTCCAAGTTCTAATCAGGTTTGCAGGCAAACATTTTATATCTGCGCCGACCTCCAACTGCGCCGACCTCCATAGAAAATACACGACCTTCTTGCAGTCTGACCTTCACGGGGGCATCAAAGATGTCCAAGTTTCAATCAGGCAAGCGTTGTATACCTTAGACTGATCACTGTCCCTGCGCTTTGATTGTTCATCCACGTCCACGTAATTACAATGTTTACATTCATCTGGAGCGATGTTCTCTTTCGGAGATCTTCTAGTCAAATGCTCGCCGGTGTGTCGTGTTTCTTTTGCAACCTCTCCACTCTTCTCTCCTTCAGGGGGCATGAAAGATCCTCTGGAGCTGATTTTGACCTTATTTATATATTACTTCGCGAGAAGCATAATGAATAAATTTAAATATGGCTGGGGCTTTGTCAAACTGGGTCGTTTACCACATCATATTTTAGCATGCTGTGTCTACTCCCTAATTCTCTCTCTCTCTCTCTCCTTTTGGGAATTGCCTGCACCCAAATATTCCACGTCATAGTCAAGCGATTTCAGAAATTAATTGGAGCTGCGAGCAGCGGCTACCGGGGACCAGGTCTACTCAGTACCTAGTGTCCAGGTCTATGCTAGACTGGTCGCCGGACCGTTCAGCTATCAACAAAGAATGTTTTGCTTTCAGTGCAACAGAATTACGGCCTTCACGATATATCGCAGCAGCCTAGAAATCTGTAACTATCAAGATTCAAGAGAATAAGCGCTTGCAAAATTAGTAAAGTTTTTCACAAAATTCAAGCTGGTGGCTAAACCACGTGACCTAGGAGCAAAACTTCTGCATATTCATGATCGCCAGATCAGACAGTATATATTTTATAATGTGTCCCGTCCAAATCTGTTTCTTCAAAATCCGGCATTTCGATTTGTCGATGGTAGCCATCTCGTTTAACGCAGAAAGTTTAAAAACAGTCTGTTGAGAGGCCTCGATCCATTCATCCTCTGTGCCAAGTTTCGCGTCAATCGATCTAGCGGTTTCAGAGATGATCTTAGAAGGTTTGGGGTTAAATCCAATATGGCCGCCAAACCATTTAACCAATCAGCAGTTTTTTAATTCAGTGCAAGAGACCATGGCCTTCCCGATATATCGCAGTGGCCTGGAAATCTAGCCCTATCAGGGTTCAAGAGAAGCACTTGCTAAATTGGTAAAGTTTTTCACAAAATACATGATAATGGCCAAACCACGTGATCTAGGAACATACTCTTTGCGTATTCGTGATCGCCATATCATACAGTATATATTTCATAACTTTTCCAGTCCAAATCAGTTACTTCAAGATCCAGCAATTTTGATTGCTTGATGGCATCCATCTTAGTTCACGCAGAAAGTTTCTGAATAAAACATTGTGAGACCTCTGTTAAGTTAAACATTGGTATATCCTAGGGGAGAACTGTGAACATAGTTCTGTGTGTTAGTAGTGATAAATTAGCGATGTGCATCCAATATGGCCGCCAAACCGTTCCACCACTCAACAGTTTTTGCTTCCAGTGCAACGGACCATGGTCTTCCCGATGTACCACAGTAGCCTAGAAATCTGTGCCTATCAGGGTTGAAGAGAATAAGTACTTGCAAAATTGGTAAAGTTTTCCACTAAATTCAAGACGGCGGCCAAACCACGTGACCTAGGAGCAAAATATTTGTATATTCATGAGCGTCATATCATACAGTATATATTTATTAACTTGTTTCGTCCAAATCCGTTACTTGAAAACCCGCCCAGTTTGATTGGTCGAAGGCGGCCAGCTTGTCGAACAGAGAAACTTTCTGAATAGAAAACTGAGAGACCTCGACACATTGATCACTGTAGCAAGTTTCCCATGGATTGGCTCACCGGTTTCAGAGGAGAAGATCTTCAAAGGTTTTGAGCTTAATCCAAGATGGCCGCCAAAGCATCTGACCAATCAGAATGAACTTGGAGTGCACTCCAGAGATTCTTTCATTTGGCAAGGAATAGACCATGGGTCCGTTTTTCGGCCACCTTTTCTCGTAAAATCTTCAACCCAAATCACTTATATGTATATATTTTCTGAAAGAGCATTATTCAACTATTATTTTAAGACACATCACTGCTTTGTTATAAAAAAATGAATCTCGAACATTCCCTTCCAAGCTTTCTTCGTTTTTCCTAGAAAATTCCCAATTCCCAGAAAAATCTGCAAGAGCAATTTCATTTAAGTTTCTTTCTCACGTTCCCTGACCCGGTATCAACTTGAAAAGGCAAAAAAAAAGTTGGGGTAAACCTGCCCGTTTTTTATCAGATTTATTTTCCGTGAATGAGTCCCGATTTTTAGGCCCACCCATGGAGCATAACTGAAGCGGGACGAAATTTACCCCATGACCCCGATCACCGAGTAAACGAAGTCAGCCATCGACCAGTACGTGCTCGTTTGAAGCGTTGATAACGCTGAATAGGATGGTATTATAGATATGAGCTAAGAAGAATTATGATGTAGCAGAAGACGGGCAGTCTATCGTATTATGAAATGAGACTGGGGCAATAGTTACGAAACTTTGGAGGGCCACCTTGGTATATGCATTAGGTCTCATCCACCAGAACATATCCTGGAAGTTTGGGCTTGTTCCATCAAACCGTTTTTCCTACGAAGTAGGCTACCATTTGCAAATTGTCCGGTAATGAGTGAGTGAGTGAGTGAGTCAGTCAGTCAGTCAGTCCATCCGAATCCTTTCGTCGGCAAAATAAGGAGAACCGTTGACATTAGAACCTTGATTTTTGGCATGAACGTGCATTAGGGCATTGTTACCAGCAAGTTCTGAGCTGACCGAATTCTGATGAAAGTTTGATTTATAATTATTTTTTATTATTTATTGATGGCTCAGCTAGTGCACTGTCATGCCCATCGGGAACCCTTGGCTGTATGTTTCACTGTGACTTTTGAAGGTTCCTTGATACGGCATATCACATTGGACACACCGGTTCTCGTAAAATCACCGAAGTTGAGCGACTTTGAGCCCGGTCAAAACTTGGATGGATGACCTCGTGCTGTACTGCTGGGCTGATAAGTGTCCAGGGTAATAGGAACTCAGGGCGATAATAGTTGCTACGCTAATGACTCACCAGCGGTGAAATCTGGGAAAGTTAATAGTAGTACTGTCAATTAGAGACTGCTATATAAATTCTCTAACGGTAGCACATAGGGCCCCCAAGTCATCTCTCGAGTACACACTTAAGTCATATCAAACCCTACTTCGTAGGTCCTGTCACACTGCCATGATGATGACGACGAGTACGTGTACGTTGTCACGCAGTCATAGATAAAGTCAGTCCAGCTTCTCATATTCGGATCCCAGTTTCCGTCATCATTGGCTCTGGTTCGTCTGTAAATATCCTGGATAGTGCTTCATATGAGAAATTACAGCAGCAGGCCAGCCACAAGCTGACTCTACGTCACTCACAGAAACGTTTGTTTCCAGATGGATCTGAAAACCCCTTACCTGTGATGGGTACACACCTTATCGACATTGAACGGAGCAATTCTCACAAGTCAACCCAGTTTTTGATCATTCGCGGGTAAACTGGCAACCTACTCAGTCGTCAAACAACAGAAAAACTGTAATTACTGCACATTTCGCTCACTGTGAATGATGTTAGGCAGTCATCTACTAGTCCACAGTTCAAGTCCCAGATAGACAAGCAATTCCCGAACTTGTTTCATGGTATTGGCAAGATAAAAGGGAAACAAGTCCAATTACATATTGACCACAATGTCAAGCCAAAACATCAACCTCATCGGCGCATACCATTTCAATTTCGTTAGGATGTCGAGGCAGCAGAACTGCATAGACTCGAATCTTTGGACATAGTGGAAAAACTAGATGGGCCTACTCCATGGGTCAGCTCAATTGCCGTGGTGCTGAGGAAGTCGTGAGAAACATCCAATGCCAACATTTGACGATCTAATCGCTGATCTCATTTTGCCACCGTTTTCAGCGAACTTGACTTAACGGCCGGATATCATCGGTTGAAACTGGACTCTTAAAGCCGTAACATCACGTGTTTCAGTAGCCATCTTGAATTAAGGCGCTTCAAACGTCTTCTTTTGGGAGCGAACGCAACATCTGAGATTTTCCAAAATGAAAGACATCCCTGGTTGTCTTAACTTGTCAGATGATATGATTATATTTGGAAAGAACCAATTCGAACATGATCAGCAAATTCATGCTGTGCTTCAAAGGCTCGCTGATAGCAGCGTCACGGATCATCCTGAGAAGTGTATCCTCTCCACCAGCGAGATTAGATTCTACGGATACATCTTCAACGCAAATGGAGTCTTGGCAGACCCCAGCAAAATTGCAGTGATAACCAAGATGGAACCAAGTCAAATCACTCATTCGTATGGCACAGTATGGGTCAATAATCAATCCGAGCTACGCATCCATAACCAAGCCTCTTTGACAACTGACTCGCCAAGATATCGAATGGCCATGGAGCGCAACGGAAGTAAATGCTGTCGATAAACTCAAGCTCTCAGAAGTGCGGAAGGCATGAGCTACTATGATCCGAACGAACGAACATAGCTACTGGTATACGCTAGTCCAGTAGGTTTAGGGACCATTCTCTGTCAGGATGGCAAAGTCATCAGTTATCGCAGTCGAGCGTTAACAGACACAGAACAGCGCTACTCGCAAACAGAGCGTGAGATGTTCGCAGCAGTGTGCGGCGCAGAACATTTCCACTCATATCTGTTTGGTTCTTCATTCAACATCAAAACAGATCATAAGCCACTACTGGGAATCTTCACTAGCCAAAAACCCACATCAACTCACCCAGAACGCTGGCGCTTAAGCCTGATGCCCCACAACTGTAAACTGGTATATCGACCGGGGAAAAATGACAACAACCCAGCTGACTTCATAAGCCTTCACCACCAAAAAAATGTAACGTCAGAACACGTTGCCGAGGCTTATGAGCACTACATTGTTTCCGATGCTGTCCCAATAGCCATGACAGGATGAAAAAATGCAAAAAAAAACCCTCATCAAACCTATCCATGCTGGTCAGTGTAAGGCTCCTAATGTAGCAGACTTTGTTGCTGTGAAGGATGAGTTAACCATTTGTGACGGTATGGTGATTCGCGGAAATTGTCTGATCATGCCGAGTCATTGAAGTCACGTGCAGTTGACCTCGCGCATATCGTTCATCAAGAAATCGTAAAAATGAAACAGCTACTGAGAAAAAAGGTTTGGCTTTCAAGATTCGACAAAATGGTCGAGCAGCAAGTCAAATCCTGCATTCCATGCCATACTTCAACCAACACCCCCACCGAAACGGGAACCTCTAAGAATGACTAAACTATCCTCCAGTCCGTTGAAGAAAGTCACAGTGGATTTCGCCGAACCGTTCCCCTCGGATAAATATATGCTTGCTGTAATAGACGAACCCAATCGGTTTCCTGAAACAGAAATTGTTACCTCAACGTCTTGAAGATCTGTCATTTCGAAACTGGATGGCACATTTCCCAGACAAGGCATTCGACGTTAATCAAGTCTGATAATGGCCCGCCTTTCAATGGTCAGGAGTTCAGAGACGTTGCAGAATGTCTCGGATTCCAGCATCGCCGGGTAACGCTCCTGTGGCCAGAAGCGAATGGCGAAGTCGAACGCTTCAGGACCACACTCAACAAAAACATCCGAGCATCAATCGTGGAGAAGCATATTTGGGAACAGGAATTACACAAGTTCCTGAGGCATTATCGTGCAATGCCTCATTCTTTAACACATGTATCTCCTTTCGAGGCACTGGCTAGTCGTCAAATGAGAATTGTACTACCTCAATTGAGTCACGTGATCCGTCCGCCCAGTCCAGTGTCCATACCAGTATTGATGAACATGGCGCCGTGAGTAAGCAAAAGATGAAAACGTATGACGATCAACGACGTTGAACTCGCCTACGTGATACGTCCGTAGGCGACACCGTGCTCGTGAGACAATAGAAGAGAAATAAACTTCGTACACCATATGATCTTCACCCCTACAAAATTGTAAAGCAGCAAGGAAGTATGCTAACCACATCACCCACAATGCATCGCATTTTAACCAATTGAATGCCGATGTTATCCCTACCTATGAAGAGGTAGAGGATGCCGATCTAGATAATTCTGTGTCTAACTCGCCACATGACCCAAAATTACCCTGTGGGCAAGTGACTAGTAGTAACCCAACAATTATGGGTAGTCCGAGTCTTCAGTCTTGTCTGATACCACCAGGAGAAACTCGGAAATCCGGGAGAGAGAAGAAGCTTCTAGTCCGTTTCAAACATATTGTTTTATAGGTTGCACAAAACAATGTGCATGCCAAAGGTAGGCAGACAGTCTGTTGAAGTTTCGTTAACCCGTTGACATAAGTCTGCGTTCGTTTCAATAGTTTGGTTACAGCTTTTTTCTTATAAGACATGATTATATGTGCTTGACTTTCTGAACTCATTTCGGATGTGCGACAAACGCATATTAAGACATTATGTCACCTGTAAATTGGACCCTAAGACATTAGTTTACATGATGTGTTTGATATTTACATCTTTATTTCGCATACACACAAATGACTTTCACAACACCGTCTCAAGTATTGCCATTCTAGTTTTACTTCACTTGAAAGACATTATTGGTGATGTGCCACACGATTGCTACAGGCAATGAACTATTGTGTTAAGTGTTAACGACGTTAAGCAATTGTGTTGGATATTCCATTTCGCACAGACACTTCGAGCAGGTAAGACTCTATGTCCTGTGTTCATCAGTTAACGTTCTTTCTTGTTATCATTATTCGCACGATTGTTCAATTCAAAGAAAGGGAGAGATGTAATGTCGTTCCTGTTTACGACATATGCCGTCAACCGTCTTTTATACAACGTGTGTTTAGTGTGCGTCGGCAGACATCTTTGTTAGTCAGTCACGCATCTCTGTGTGAATTCAACACGAGCCTAGATTTTACCTTGCCCAAGGCACGTCAATTTTAATTGAGCAGTCGCGTCCCCTGATTCACTTGGGAATCCTCGGAAATGCCCGGTAATCTCCGGGAATGCAAGCCACCTTCCGACCCATTATGCAAAATTGGGAGAGAGTTCCTATCGAAAATGAAGTGTGATCATCACTTTCCCAATTTGAAATGACATCGGTGGTCCGATGTCGTCCCTTATATCGAAGGCGATGTTACTGAGGTCGGCCTGTCGTACACAACTTCGTGCCACACCATGTCCTGTTGCACGTTGTACCATGTGTAAGGGAACTGCATATCCACCTATGTTTATGTATACTATGATTGTCTTTTTGAATTTGGTGCTAATACTGTTATGTGGAATATGGAATAGGTCTTTGGATTATGGACGCGGATATTCTCTAATGGACGACGGCTGGATTATGAATGACGGACTAGACGCTTGTAACACTCCCAACGTCCAGGGAGATGTAAGCCGTGTGGCAGCTGTGTGAAATAATGGGCGAAAGTGTTGTCGCGAATCTCCTTAAACGAGATATTACTGGGCACTGTGAAGTAACTGAGCCTTCCCTCGTGAACTCTGGAGTAAAAGCCTGCTATTTTGGGTGCCACCTGTGGCCTGCGTGTACGCATCATCTCATTCACCAAATTCAGCATGTGGGTGCCGGGGACCACGTGGTTCGGGATCAGCAGGTCATATTTCTCGAACCAGGGCATGCTCGGATTGTCTTTCAAACGCTCCAGCTACAATTACAACACATATACGGGAAGTGGGACGAGGTGCCGACATACTGGCAGAGCCACATGACTTCACAGTATTATCTTCCGGTTAACCTATTCTAAAGCACATACCAAGAATCTAACGATTCGTGATATGTGTTGTATCTCAGGTACGCTTTTATTGTACCTGTTCATGTGGAAACTTGGATGGGTTGTTGCACTAAACAAAAGAGTCACGCCTCTTTTTGATCGAGGTCTCTTCATGCCTTCCACTTCGACACACTGCGGGGATAATGATGGTGTATGTGCGGTATACCGGTGGTTGTTGGAGTGAAGGACGTTGGAGTGCGACTGACGGTGACATGTATTGAACCATGATCGTCATATACCCGTCACTGAACCATAAACGTCAAGTGCCTGATTGTACTCTACGGTACTATCGCAAAAATTCCGCCGTTATAAAATCTGTCTCATGTTCTCATGGCGGTAGGTAGGATCCGGTATGGAGATTGCAGGATTTGATTCAGTCGCGGTTCCATTTTTGTTCGTTTACTCCATTATCGACCGAAGAGTCGACCCGTTTGGGGTCGAACACAGTGACAACCAAAGACACAAAAATAGCTCAAGAAACCTGCCTTTCTGTAATATCTTTTTCTTACTCGCTTTTGTACCGGGGACGGAGACCTGTATTATGCTTGACCAACGTAGTCTTCTTAACCGGAGTAGGTGGAATGTAACCTTTTAAATGTTATGACCAATCTCGCACAAAAATCACTCGAGCTCGGCCTCAGGCACAATGGTCCGGATCCAGTCAGATGAGGCTGTCTTCTGCACTCGGAACGTGGCTGCATGACATGACACCCCGTTATTTATCCTTTCTTCTGGATCTCTCTGAGAACGATTCACAGCTAGAGATGGAATATAATCCACCGTATTCGCGGGTCCGAGTGTGACGTGCCGGGGCAACTTTTCCTGTGGAGTCATATGGTTGCTTTTCAGTCGCCAGACGCCGTCAATTTTCCCACCTCTTGCATATCGCTCCAATAGTCCTGTGCTATGGTCATCGCCACTGGGTGTGCTTCGGGTATGTTAGGTCACGGATTTGAGGTCAATGACCGCATGTTCTGTGTGGGTCATGGGAGAATCCATCCACACACTCAGTGCACACTTCCCCATTCTTCCCTAAGGGTGACCTGTCCACCATGTTATTTTTCCATCCAACACAGCAGACCCAAGCTGCGGAAATCGTTTTGAATACGTTTACATAACGCTCATGTATATCTTCCCATCGTATATGGTCCGGAGTTGGGGGTGGTTTGCTGCAGGGCGATGAGCATATGTGTGCTTTGCCGCATCTTCAAAGGCTTCCCGTGTAAACGGGCGACCGAGATTAATTTGCCTCTTCATGTACGTCAGTTGACACGTGTCTCAAGTACAAATTCCAAGCAATGTAGATGACGTCTCATGTACGTCAGTTGAGAGATGTCTGGTGTTTTCCAATGATTTTGTTTTCACTAAACAAATTCTAAGCAATGTAAACGACGCTAAGCCGCCGATGTTGCATGCCACTGGTAAACAGCTGGATCATCCGAGCCTCGGTTTTCGCCATGTGGACAGCCCTTCCACAAAGGTGACTTCCCGTAACACGACCCCATCCTCGCTAAAACCAGGAGTATCTCTATCTTAGATATAGCCCCTGGTACGCTTGGGCAATGTATCGCGACCAACGACAACACAGCGGTAGATGTCAGCCAATCAGCAAAAGCAACATCCTGCACATATTGCCCAATCAGATCACTTAAGCACCGCGACCATGGCGACCGTGACAACAGATTCGAAAACACCATAGCTTGTGCGATACCCATTGACAGATGAACACGCACCTTTTCGAAAACCATGAACAGTAATAAATATAAAGTATATATAGTTTAAAACAAATCTATTCGAACAGAAAATAACCCCATTCATCTACCATCAAACATCCAACAAGCCAGGCAAATGTAGGAAACACCGAAACTTTAAAAGCGGTCCGCAATGTCAGTATATCCGACCTCACCTTCACACTAAAGGACTTTAATTGGGTTGAAACGCACGAATTTCTATAAAATTTCACTGGTCTATCCATTAATATTTTATTGTTATGCGTGCTTGGATTAAATATTTTACATTCGGTATCAGCGAATAGTTTAGCAGCGAAAGTTAAACCCAAACGTATTTTACCATCAGCGCAGTTTTTCTATGTCACGTAACTGGAGTGTGGGCGGAACGTGGTCTGTTATGCAAGTTGGTCAAGGGTTCGCCTTTGGCTCATAAATAGAAACCTTGACGTAGTGAAAATGCACGATCCGGGCGATGGGTGGAGTAATCATGTTGTTGGCGAGTCGAATGAGCTCCTCGACGAAATTAGTCTTGGCTGACCTCGTTGGTCGAGAAATGAGGCATGTTGTCACATGGCTATAGTTGTATCCTTTGGCGAGGTAACTCGCTCTCGAAAATCTGGTATGGGTGCATGGGACGCTTAGGAAGAGGTTTTACCTCGGTGAGTAAGCGTCTGTGGTATCGGGGTAGGTCGTACCGTGGTGGGCTGGGTCTGTGGCGTAGAGGTCGGTCGTACCGTGATAGGATGGATCGATTGAGGGAGCGTCTGTATCCAATGTTGGTCGGAGAGTTGGGGTGACACTGATGGTCGGTTGGGATATGACTGGGTCGGTGAGCGTGGCCCTGACGTTCCCCAATGTCGTCTAACCTGCCGTCACGTGCCGATAATTCGTCGTCCTAGTCCGGTTGAGTAGCCTTATGACGGTCGCCACGTCCATACAAGACGCCCAGGAGAACCAAGACAGTTATTCCAACACTCACTTCTTTTGTTTTTTAGTGTCAGCGATGTCACCCTCTCTCCACAACGTGCCCGTTATCGGTTCCACTTGGAGATCTTCCATGGGTTGATGGCTTGTGATGACAAAGGGTCCATGGGAGCTTGGAGACATGGATGGATGCCCTCTGGACACTACGGTGATAAGCCCGATTGTAGCCGTCCACGAGTTTCGGGAGCACATCCGATCGATGTACTGTCGTGTATTCTTGATCGTAAAATGTTCGTACATCCGGCCTTTAAAGGTACGATTGAATCTGAGTACACCCGTACACTCGATGCGCATACGCGTGTATGCCCTTCCGAGTGTACAATTCAATTCAATTCAATTCTTTATTGGCACTAACACAATTCACATTGGTTATGGCCGAGAAACCATATCAAACACACAATACATGCGTATATATATAGCCCTAAGCATCCTAGGCCCATATGTGCATCCGAGTGACTCTGTGGAGTCTCTTCTACTGATGTGTCTATTGCGGCTGCTTGATATGGCATGTCTCTCTATTCTGTTTACACCCAAAGCCCTACAAATGTAATTCGCACATATTCCAACACGAGCTGCGCTTTGTCTACTACTGATGACGCCGCAGATGACGTTATTTGTTCCCTGGCTACACAGGATTCCCAGGTTCACAAGATCCACATATATCTGCATGGTCTACATGCCTCTTCCATGGCCCAGTGTATAAGAGTAATAGGTATGCTTATTTCACCAGTGATAAGAAGACCGTAACGGCCCTTTCTCTACTACTGATGACGTTATCCTCACACCGCGATCTAAAAAACCGTCCACAGCATGAACCTGTTCAACCCCGACATACCCGCTTCTGTGGGTCAATGTATAAGGATATATATGTACAGATGTCCCCAGTGCGCATTCGAGCGACTCTGTGCTTTCTCTAATACTCCCGGAGTGTGCATGCACTTCATGGCGTCACCGTCCAACCACTGAGTCCATTCCCTACAGCCTGAACCTGTTATCCACCATTATACTGGCGTTTGTGAGCCATAAGATATTTGGGTACCCGTACGCATATCCCCGGTGAGCAGACGTAAGATACGGTACCCCAGTTTTAGTCTACACCACGATTGCTTCAATACGACACCCTGTACGACCCATTAATTTTGGACGACGATTGGCCCATAACTCGCCCTAACACTCCCATGTACCTCTGCCCTTTCTCTGCGCTTCCAGGGTACTGATGACGTCACAGTCTCAGTCAATAACATTCCATGACCGCGTTAGTGACCAGCGTAACGATCAAACCATTGAGCAGGTTGTCTCATTCCAAGTAAATCAGAAAATAAAAAACAAGAAAACGTAGACCCAATCTGATTAAGACTCAGACTTAATAACCGCTCCTCTATCGGACATGTCGCTAATTAAGATCTGAGACAGTCTGTATTTTAAATCTGTCGCGCATGTCAGACTGTCGATCAATCACAGTCCAACTTCAACGGGCGAATAGGTGCCTATCCGATTATTTCTGTAGTGAACGAGGCGCAGAAAAAATCCAACCCAGGCGGCTGACGAAGTTCTTGCTCTCCATGAGCAATCACCGAAGATTATTATTTGCTCGGATAGGCACCTATTCACCCGTTGAAGTTGGACTGTGATTGGTCGCCAGTCTGACATGCGTGACAGATTTGAGATACAGACTGTCCCAGATCTTAATTAGCGACATGCCCGATAGAGGAGCGGTTATTAAGTCTGAGTTTTAACATTGTTTCGACTAAAAGTCAGTCACGTGAGGACGACGATAAACACGCCTCAAATTCTAACAGTGATAAATTGTTGCAGAAAATCATACAAATTATTGATTCGCAACAATGTAATATTACTGCTCCAACTGCGACGAACGATAAAAAAAAGTTGCAAAAGTTACAATGTTTATCGCAAAGTTTACCATTGAATGTCAAGCCTTTGCTCGAGAAACTATCGTGTTTTTGCCTGTATTTGTTTGTGTTCCCCGCACACAGCGAATAGCCATTTGATTGGTTAATAGTTAGAAAATGTTCCGAGAAATGTTTGCAGTCACCGCACACATACGACAAAAGCTTGTTTCAGGGCCAAATATGTTCGCAATATCAAACAAGTTTGATCTCACGAACATTTGTTCCGGACAGATGTTTTCCGCTTTTATGTGCCTCGCACACAGCAGACAAAATCAGACTGTTTTTTGGTTCTGATGCAACAAAATGTTAGCTGTATATGCATTGAGCTTTACTAGAATCATTGAAATATTGAAAAAATGTAATTTTTCCAAGAAATTCACTGTTTGTATCAGGCCTACCCATCTTTTGTGTCATAAAGACTATCTTGAAAAGAGTTTCTTGAAGAAAAAAACAACAACAAAAATGGCGACTTGATGATGTGGCATCTATACACATAAAACTTTGCATAAACACCCTACTGAATCGACAAGTATGATTGCAGGTAAACACCGCCGGTCACGTGTCAAATCACAGTCAATGGTAGGTTTTTCGGTGCTTTCGTTATCAAGCGTGGGCGTGTGTCTGACCAGACGACAGTGACCACAGCCGAAAATGAACGATTTTCAGCATATCGATGACACAGGTACTTCTATCTACCGTTCTATGTTCCACCCCCAACCCTAGTCTCTATCAGACTAGGGTTGGGGGTGGAACATAGAACGGTAGATAGAAGTACCTGTGATCGATGACAGGTATATGGTTACTGGTGTCCAGTCATTTTTTGATGGAAAGATATCGTACTATATCGTCACCAAATGTAGGGTTATTACTATTTCAAGTTAACAAAAATTTTTAACATTTTTGCGGCGAGAGGCGTTTTAATGTGTTGGTGGACAGTCCATGGTAGTTATTAGCATCGAATTATAGTGTGAGGAAATGAGCACAAAATGAACACGTGAGAACTTACTACCGGCCTCATGTATCACTGACTCATTCATCTCTCGATTCCTTTCACTTGTGTGTGTTTAAGAGGAATACGAACCATTAATAGTTTATTCTCTGTCTGTCTGATGTTACGACAGTCCATGGTATCATCATCGGATCGTTCGACAGTCCATGGTAGGTCAAAATACGGTCAGACCGAACTGACGTGAACCGTGTAACCTTGGCCAATGATTCGCCAAATGGACTGTTGCCAAGACAAATGGTAGCTACCATGGACTGTCGACATATCTGATATACAATCATACGTTGCCTCATTATAACATTGCAGCTGTTATCCGGCTTCAATGTGAAGTGATCCAATCTACAGTTCATGGTCGCATGACAAATGGACTGGTGGATTCACCTACAATCATACTTGTCGATTCAGTAGGGTGATAAAGAGGACAAAAGTTGAATCTGCCAAAATCTCCGGAAAAACATAACCTTGGATAATTGCAAATCTAAGTGAAGACAGTCATTCAGACATTTAAAAAACATGTTTTAAAAAATACTTTTGCTCCCACTTTCTAAAATATATTGTGGTCAAGATTTTCTAATTCGGTAGTTGATGCAAACTGGAGATTCCACCGCGTATTTTAATATTATGTCTCCCATTATATTAGATTAGATTAGATTAGATTAAATTGGATTATTTTTTGCATACCCATCAAATGGGCAGTGCAATCGAATGGTTGCAATAAAGATATACGAGACTCATTGGAAGACAGGACTCAATGCTTCTAATAAACTTGAAACTTACAGATCTATAAATGACAGTTTCAGTACAGAATAAAATCTTTTGTCGATTAAATTTTTTAAAAAACATAGATCAGCCCTCGTTAGACTGCGTATCAGTGCACATAGATTGCAAATTGAGATTTGCTTGGTTACATAATCATTGTGATGTAATAGAAGACTTTTTCCTCTCGTGCTGTAAATACAGTGACCGAAGGAATAAGTTTATATCATGTATCTAATATCATTGATGTTAACAATAGTCGAGATTATTTATTTGTTCAGCTTATGTAATGTGGAAATAGAATAACCACAACAATTTTGGCTCACTCTGTGTACGACTGAGTGTTTTTCATAGTCGAATAATGGAAAAAGCCTGACTTACTCTATGAAATAGGATACCCCTGAATATCTGGAAATAATATCCACCGCGGTGAAAATAATATCCACCGCGGTGAAAATAATTTCCACCGCGGTGAAAATAATTTCCACCGTGGTGGAAATAATAGCAAAAAACATAGAAAATAATTTCCACTGCGGTGGGAATGATTTTCACCACGGTGAAAATAATATTCACCGCAGTAAAAATAATTTCCATGCGGTGGGAATGATTTTCACGGCGGTGGATATTATTTTCACCGCGGTGGAAATTATTTTCTGTGTTTTTTGCTATTTCTGATGTTTCACGCAATTTTCGTGGTTTTCGCTAATTTCCTGAGTTTTCATGTGGTCGTTTGAGTTGTTCTTGTCTCTTGAAAATGAATTTCCAGCGTTTTCGTATGGGAATGGTTGCAGTTTCTGGAAAATGAGTAAAAAAATGTAAAGAATCAGAGATAAATTTTGAAAAATCGAAAATGAGTCTAAGAGGATGACAAGAAAAGAGAGAAAATGCGAAAGCGAAATCTTGAAAATTAGAGAAAGGCAGAAAATTGGAAAGATCAATGCATGACACTAACAAGTCACCGTAGTAAATATATCACCAGCAGTATGCAGAATAAATTTAAATGGGAAGCTTTCGAAAACTTATTCTATTTCTTCTTCTCCTTCTTCTTTTTTTGTTTTTGTTTTTGTTTTTTGTTTTTTGTTTTTTTTTGTTGTTTTTTTGTTGTTGTTTTTTTTTTTAAATAGCTTTTTGGAACTGTTAAACCACCCAGTCTGATCCAGAAACCGAAATTACGCCAGAGTTGATCTGTCTTTAATCAGATTGTAAAACGCCAAGTTATGGTGAGGAATATTACCTCAAACAAGTGTTCAAAATGGGTTAGATTGTGGAAAATGACCCTCTTAGGATTGCCCGGGATAGTAACATTTCCAAAGTTGTGCCACTCTCCCCCTCCACTCCCCCCCCCCCCTTCAACGTTTGAAGTCTATATGTGGTCGGTGCATGTGTGGATGTAATTTATTGAGTAATATTGTTTTATATATATGTATGCATGCGTTTTTAACGTTTTAAGCAATAAACTATCTATCTTCCAGTATCTATACAATAGATAGCTGTTTTCATTGATTTGAGTAAAGCGTTCGATTCGGTCAGCCATGATCCTATGTTCAGTAAACTAAAAATGGCAGGAATTGAGGGCCAGTTTCTCAATGTGCTGAAAAGTATGTACCACCAGAGCCAGTAGTAGTATACAAAGCCCGAATTGACGGAATACCCCCCCAATGCGCATGCGCAGAACCTGGTGTGACGTCATAAGTGTATGGGCATTGGGGGGTTATTGGGGGTGTGCGCATGCGTGATGTGTGGGAGGTGGGTACAAGATGGCCGCCATGTGGGAGGTGGGTACAAGATGGCCGCCATGTGGGAGGTGGGTACAAGATGGCCGCGATCAATGAGTGCATAGAAAAAAAAAGTTCCGGCAAAAAAAAAAAAAAAAAATGTATTCATCCGCGGTGATGCGGTTTGGCCGGGGTTTTGGCGGTAATTCGGTCTCGGGAAAAAGCTTCCGCGGAGAAAAAG